>CP053464.1:118705930-118951267 GCA_022644695.1 Cenchrus purpureus
GAGTTGGATAAATTTGTGGTATTCATTGATACTTATTTATTCCAAGAATAAGGAAGAACATGAGCATCTTCGCATTGTCCTACAACGCTTAAGAGAGCACAAACTTTATGCTAAGCTCTCCAAGTGTGAATTTTGGCTAGATAGTGTTAAATTTCGGGCACACTATTTCTAGCAAGGGTATATCTGTCGATCCAAGCAAAGTGCAAGAAGTTATGGATTGGCAACCCCTAAATCCGCTCATCAAATCCGCAGCTTCTAGGCTTGGATATTATCGCTTTATTCCGGATTTCTAGGATTGCTAAGCCTATGGAGCTGCTAAAGAAAGGTGTGAAATTTGTGTGGAGTGAGGCTTGTGATAAGGCTTTCAAAATTAAGAGAACTTTTAACTTCAGCCCAGCGCGCGACAATTCAAAGCCATATGAAGTTTATTGCGATGCTTGAGCGGTCTTGGCTGTGTTCTTATGCAAGAAAATCGAGTTATTGCCTATGCCTCACGGGCGCTTCACCCTCATGAAAGAATTACCCACATGACTTAGAGCTAGCGTGGTTGTTCATGCTTTGAAAATGTGGAGGCATTACCTTATGGGAACCCGTAATATCTTCATCGACCACAAAAGCCTCAAATATATTTTCACTCAATCTGATTTAAATATGAGGCAAAGAAGATGGTTAGAGTTAATAAAAGATTATGATCTTGAGGTCCATTATCATCCCGGAAAGGCGAATGTAGTTGCGGATGCTCTTAGCCGCAAGGCTCACTTTGCAATTGCCTATCAATGGAACCTTATACATGACACTCTATGTGAGGATTTGAGAAGGCTAAACTTGGAAATTGTTGAACAAGGAAGCCTAAATGCTATTTCATGAGTCTAACCTATTTGATAGAATTGTTAAGGCTCAACTTCAAGATGAGGGTATTCTTTGATTAAACAAAATTGTTAGAAAAGATCCTAAAGTATGATTGCTTGGAAGGATGAGAAAGACATAGTCTCGTTTGGGCAACGCCTTGTTGTTCCGTATAATTGGGAGTTGAAAAGGAAATCTTTGATGAGGGTCATCTCTAAATTCTCTATCCATCCGGAGTAGTAAAATGTATCAAGATTTAAAGGAGAATTTTGGTGGTCCAATATGAAGGTGGACATAGCCAAATATGTCGAATGTGATACTTGTCAAAGAATTAAAGCAAGTCATTTGAAACCTTCCTACTCTTCAACCTCTACCCATACCTTCATGGAAGTGGGATGACATAAGTATGGACTTTGTGTCCGGATTTCCACTCACATCTAGAAATCATGATTCCATCTGGTTATCGTGGATAGGTTGACAAAGATCTCACTTTATTCCATCCACACTAAATATGATGCCAAAGATTATGCAAGTCTTTATATTGAGCACATTGTTCGCTTGCATGGTGTTCCTAAGACCATCATTTCCGATGGGGATCTCTCTTTGTGTCACGTTTTGGGAACAATTACATAAGTCACTTGGCACATCATACGAGGTTCAGCTTATCGTCCTCGGATGGTCAAACCGAAAGAGTAAACCAAATTCTAGAGGACATGTTGCGAGCATGTGTTATACATTTGATAGAGTTGGGACAAGTGTCTATCATTGGCTGAATTTTCTTACAATAATAGTTATCAAGCCGACTTGAAAATGGCACCTTTGAGGCTCTTTATGGACGGAGATGTCGTACTCCCTTGAACTGGTCACGCAGGGAGAGGAAATTCTTTGGTCCAGCCTAGTTAAGGATGTCAAGAAAAGTGAGAGTAATCAAGGAAAATTTGAGAATTGCTCAAGAAAGACAAAAGAGTCATTATGACAAGGGAAAGGCATAGAGAATACAAAGTTGGTGACTTTGTGTATTTAAAAGTTTCACCAACCAAGGGTGTCCAGAGATTCAGTATGAAAGGAAGCTAGCTCCTCGCTACATTGGTCCCTTATGAGATCATTCAAGTCTGTGGGCGATGGCGATCGTATTACTCGACGGTTCTCTGCTACAATGTGTTTCATGTATCCCAATTGAGAAGATGTGCTAATAAACCGACAGAAGTCATTGAAGAAGCTAATGCTTGGATTGAACCGGATCTATCTGTTGAACATCCTCTAGAATTCTTGATGTAAAGAAAGAAAAACTCGAAGACAATCCGTGAAGATGTATAAAATCCAATGGAGTCATCACCATGTCGATGAAGCTACACTTGGGAAACGAACATTATCTCAATGAGAATTATCCGGGTTTTCTTGAATCGACACCGTAAGTTCTTTTCCCCTGCTTGCATCTTTTAATTCCTAAATCTCGGACGAGATTTCTTTTAAGGGGTATAACATCCCGATGTTTGATTATGCTAATAACCTTAATTATATAAGTTTAATCAGGTTAATTACTTAAGCATGTTTGACATGATTTACACTTTTGCACAAATGACCTTGGTCAAAATCCTAATCACGGTCAAACCCTTAGATCTACTAAAGGCTGATTTGGTTTTCTTGCGTTCTCCAAATTTCTATAGAAGTTCAAATTCGGCCAATATAAAAGTTGTTCGTTATTTCCGGGAACACATTTTCGTAATTGGCGGACATTCAATTTTGAGTGCAAATTCAAAATCGAGTTTGACTGCGCTAGAACGTAAATCGAGCCGTGGAAAATCTGCAACTTCGGTCACGTTCCCGGGCAAACCGTTGATCAAAACATATGTCGCCCTTTGTAAAAGTTGTAGAGGTCATAGCCTCTACAACTTTTATTTTGGAGATTTTCAACTTAGTTGGCACTTTTGGAGTTACGCAATTTGAAACAGGGTAAACGAATGAGATGGCCAGCCAGCCGACGTCGCCGCGCTGCGCGTCGTGCGCGCGCTGCCGCGGCCACGTGGCGTCCGCGCATGCTCCGGCGTCGGATGCCGAAATCCGTCGCGGTGGACCGGGCCGGCCTTAGGGTGCTCCGTTGCCGCCGTACGCCGCGCCCACGCGCGGCCGCGTCGGGCCACGGGCAGGCCACGCGCCGCGCGCCAGGCACGGCCGCGCGCGCTGCCGCCATGCACGGTGGCCAGCTGGACCGCGAGGCCTTAAGGCCAGCGCCGTCTCGTTCGTGTCGTCGTCGAAACCGTCGCCCTGCCAAAACAAGCCGCCGTCGTCGTTCCTGCGCCACCGCCACAGCGCCGTCGCCGCCGTCCTTCGACCGCCGGCCGGTCTCGCCGCTCACCACCTTCCAGCACCCTCCCCCCAGCCCCCTCAGCACCTCCCACCCCACCGCGCCACGCTTTGGCCGCCGCCGCCAGCAGCCCTCAGGCGGCCGTCCTCCTGCGCTCCGTTGAGGGGCCGCCGGCACCGCTCTGGCCGGACGGCGCACACCGGCAACAACCGGAGGCGCTGGTCCCTCCTCGGGCTCGCCCGCGCCCCCGCCTCTCCTCCGGCCGCCGCCGTTGGCCACCGCGTGCAAGGGTGATGTTCTTTCGGGGCAAAGGGACCTCTGTAATTTTGGAAATTCAGGGTCCGGCTGTAAAGTTGTTTTAGGGTTTTCAGCGACTTCAAAATCATTAAAAATCGTATAAAATCAGAAAATGCAAACCAATTTTGTTGGGTTCATGGTGAAGAAACCTATCTTTTCTAGAAAGCATGTATAGGGTTTTCTGTAGTTTTTGAATGAAAATTCAAACTCAGTTTGAGTGTTTTTAGTGTAGTTTAAAATATACACATGCTATGACTTGAATTTTGGATATGTTGCTCTTTATGACATGTCTAGATCTGTGACCAAAGTTTGCATGATTTTGATGTGTAGATTTTCAGTTATGATTTATGTAAGCTCTATGCTAGATTAATCTTGATGCTTTTATAGCCCTTTAATGAACTTTTCTTTAAGCACCAGTGCACCCTAGGGCTTTGTCTTGATGAATAGTACCTCTGGTAGAATGGATGTGATTTTAGGATATGTTTTGATATGTGTTTTGGATTTAATCTTGTGTAGGAGTTTAAATTCAAATTTTGAAAAATAATTTGAATCTGCAACCTAAGATTTGGTCAGAAACTTAGATTTTTGGCATGTATGACTTGTAGGAGAAAGTTGAGATCAAAAGTTTAGTAAATCTTTTATATGAATTAATGGTGATTTACTAGGCTGAAATTTGTCTTTTCGTATAAATTAATTTATAAATGATCTTAATCTAAATTTTGGTGTGTGAGCTTAGAATGGGTATATGATGATGTGTGCAAAAGCTTAGGCTCTATTTGAAGTGTTTTTGATTTAATTTGGATTTATGGTTGAAAGGCTTGTTTTATGTAATTAAATAAAGAAATGGAAATTAAAGTGTTAAATTGTGAAAACATGTTATGTTTCTGTTTTAAATTGTTAATCACACTCCCTTGCTGTTTTGTGAAGTTAAATACTTTAGTTTGCTTTAATATGTACACAATCACCATCAAGGTTAACCTTAAGCTAATGCATGTGCATAAGCGTGTAGATCTTCCGACGGGACGTACACGCTTACTCGGGAGGAGGAGGGATCCGCTAGTGGTGAGCTGAACCAAGTTAGTGGGCATCAAGACCTGGACCAAAGTCCGAGAAGAGCCCAAGGTGTTGCTAACTTGAGAGGAAGGCAAGCACAGGTTTCATATAACCTTTTGGATAAAATCTCCACTTTACTTTTCAGTATTTATTGTTTATTTTGTGCATTTAAGTTTGAGAGTTGCTTTGAAACCTAGATGCATGATCCTTAGGACTCCTATGCTCTTTTACTAGTATGTTAGGAACGCTAGTGCCATGCTCTAAGGATACGGTGAAAGTCAGTAATGACTCATTGCTCGCGAGATATAGGATGCTTATGTTGGAATCATAAGTTGGTTAAATTGACTCGCTCATGTGGTAAGAGCAATGGGTTCGGTCTCACCGAGTAGCATGGTGTCTTTGGTCTAAGCTATTGAGCGTACCAAGTGCTTGTCGGGAATGGGACCAGTAAGCCTAGTACCTAATGAACCGTGGGACTTTATCGTTACTACTCTTGAGATGCTTCTCTCCGGTTTGCTCCATTAGTGCAAGTGTGATCCTGGGCGTCTGGTGTGAGGCGTTCGGTAACCTTGTACTTAGGCATTCGTCCCTAATCGGGGAATGACGGAACCGCCGGTTGGTGTAGACCCGCATTGCATTGGTCTCTTCTTGGGTTTACCTTGCAAGGATATAAATCGATCGATCGGGTCACTGCCGTTATCTCGAGTCGGCTTGACCACCGGCTACCCCATGTTTATTTATGGAACATTTGATTAATATTGTTGGATGATTAATCTTGTTTGTACAACCATGCTTGTTTAGCTAGGTGCTTACCTAGAATGGTTAACATACTAGAACTTGAGCTAAAATTTGAAAGTAAGGATCAACTCTTAGTTGCTTTTGGCAAAACAAACCCACCACCAAAAAGCCTTGCATGTCTAGTCGTGTCTTTTATTTTGTCGGGTAAGTCTTTGAGTATTAGTATACTCGGCCTTGCTTTTATTGTTGTTTTCGGGTAATCCCATCGCTGGTTCTATTCCATGGTTGGGAACTTGAATGGGAAAAGCGATGATGAGGAGTGATATGCATGGATGGCCTCCTGTGTGTATCATGCGCTTAGTTTAATTTCCGCTCTAAAACTCTCGAACCTTGTTTACTTTTATGTACTCAAACCCTGGTTTGTAATTTTAAGTACTTATGGTACCTTTTATGTAATGTAATGTTGTACTCTGGTCCCGTGTGGGCTTAGCGCATAATCCGATCCTGTTGTAAGTGATTTACCGCATGCCCCCAGAGCAGAATAGTTCTTTATTATTGCTTAATGGCCACGTGGATGGGCTTAGGCGATAATACTGAATTATTTTGGGCGGTTCTCACACAGGTACCAGAGCGATGATATGCACCGTAGTAATTAAAATACCTTAACAAACTTGTTTTGGAATAAAATTTGCCAAGATTAATAATCTTGCTAAGTGAGTAGGCGTTAAGGTTTAAATCTAGTCCGAGAGGCCCTAGAGGAATTTTGGGTTCTTCGGTGGCTAGTACTCTATGGTGTATTTAATCGACTTCCGGCACATTTTATTCCTGTCAAAACTTACTTTCATGCACAACCATACTAGTTCATCACGCTTTTGCCATACGTGGTGGTACCACAGAAAGTCCCGTGAGGACTAGTGGGACCTATTCCAATGGGTGCCACGTCGCATCTGTCTCGTCACGCTTTGCCATACGTGATGGTACCACGAAAGTCCGTGAGGGATGAGTGAGGCCTATTCCAATGGGCACTCACGTCGGCGTCATGTCTAGCCATGTTTTGCCATACATGTGCGAACCCGCAATAGGGCGGAAAGGACAACTCCATTCAAAGCGGAGGTGTCCGAGGTTGAACGCTGTCCATGCATGACTTACGCATGGATACCGTTTCTATAGTGACGGTAATGAATGTGGACGCTTTTGTGAGTGCTGGCACAAAGGTCTTGAATATCTGTGATTTTCTGCAGGTACACTAACCACGGTTGTTAGGGCAGTAATTTAAAGCGAATAGCTTCCGACTAGCTATTATAAGGAGAGGCGTATATATGCCTTGCCACGGCACTAACTTCGTTTTGAGCTTAAAGCTTTGTGAGGAAGTTTAGGACGCTTTTTGCATCATGTAAAAGCTATCAAACCAAAACTGAACTTAAATCATGTGTTGCTTGGTCTCTACTTAATTTGTGTTTCTTAAGGACCAATCATGCTAGTTTGATGTTTTGTTGAAGTGTTAAGCAAAGATTGTAACTAGTTGCTGTCCAAATTTTTCTAAGGATTATCTAGAAAATTTCTGGCTAGGTGCTCTTTAGGGAAATTGTTCATCACCTAGTTAAGAATGCTCTCTGAATTTCTCATGATTTTAGGATGCTTAAAACTGAAGTTAGGATTAATTTTGCTAGGCAAGGTCATGCTGAAATGCTGTTGAAATTCTGAGTTAGTCTGAAACTCGAATTTTTACACATAGTTCCTAAATGAATTTGACCAGAAAATCTATAGCAAAAATGTTCATTATCTAGCTTAGATCATGCTGTAAAAATCTCATGGTAATTGGGTACTCAATTTTTGAGTTATGGTCTTTTTAGTGAAGCTCTGTCCTGCTGAAATTTCTGGGCAACAGCACTCTGAAAATGGATCTTTGCACCCTTTTACAATCTGATTTAATTCAACCATTGAATACCAAAATGTGAGTTAGAATGTTTCTGAACTACTCACAAAAATTTGGAATTTTTGGGGTACTGGTTTTTCAGTTATGAATTTTTGTTCTAAACTGCCAGTTTTTGCCATATGCATGTTAAACTCATCTTTGTGGGTCTAACGTGCGCTTGTAAATTATTTTTACAGATGGCTGCCCCTGGTTTCGTTGCGGTGGGCGCTGATGGCACGTTCTCCACCAGCTTGCGGTGGGAGGGCTTCACACGCATTGCGTGGAGAGCCTTGTGTGTCGGTTACACCACCCCTCCTTTCTACGAGGGGGTGGAATACGAGGAGATGGGCGTACCTAGCTGCCGAGTACGGGTGACCGTGCTTCCCCACCCGGGCCACCCCGAGTGGGCGGACTTGAGCATGGAGCTCCTGTGCTACCGCTCCTTGAGGCGCGGAGTCGGCAGCCTTGATGGTGCTCACACCCTCTCTACCCACCGACCGCAGAGATGCTTGACACGTTGGGGTTGGTTCCAACTTTGGACCCCAACAATCCTTTGTGGCTAGGTCGGATGGCCAATATAGCCACACTTCTCGAGACTGTGCCACCCTACGACACAGTGCAGACTTTGGGCACGTGTTTGAGGGCCTTGTCGCTCTCGGGACTTTCGCCGAGTTATCGCGGATGACTTGGCTAGTCGCCTCACTGGAGCCACGTGGTACGTCCACCTGGGTTGTCGGTCTCTTCACAGCAGCATGGTGGATACACTCGAGCCATGCGGCTATTGCGACCTCCGGGGTCAGCTACAGCAGCCTCGGTCGGTGGCACACGGTTTCGATTGAGCGTGGCGACCACTTGCAGCAGATTCGTGGACTTCTGGCTGGGCAGCAGAGCTGCGAGGCTCACTGGCGACAGGGATGCCGAGAGGCTTGTGCACCTTCAGCACATCCAGTTGCAGGAGCAGGTTGAGGACCTCGAGCTCGATAGAGGCCTTGGAGGTGTTGTGGGCATGCTTGACAAGCACACCACCCAGGCATTGGGCCCGATGAGCGGATGGAGATCCGGTGGACCCGAGAGGAGGTTCGGGGCGTTCCGGACTCGACTAGAGTGTGGTGCTCTATTTCTACATGTCTTGGGAACTCTCCATAGTTTGTACATAGGACCTAGATCCTAGATGATGTAGTAGGAAAACTTGACATGTACTCTTTGTTAGCCCTTTTGGTTGGTTTTGTGTTAGGCTGACTTAGAGTATTCTTTTGGGTAGCTAGATGCTACATAGTGACCCCTATGTAATGGTGATCCACCAAATTTTGTAATCTTGTAATTATGGTGGAAGAACACCTTTCGGCAGCAATCTGCCTAAGAAATGAAATGAAGGAAGTTATGGTCATTTCTGGATTTTGCAATGACTACCAAAGTTGTTCGAAATTTTATAATGGTCATGCTCACCAAAATTCAGCATATTTGCATGTGTAGTTTAAGAAATATCGAATTTTTAGTAAGCTAGCTGCTGTCCAAACTGCTAGACAGAACTTTGGAAATTGAATTTTTCGACCCCTGTAAAAGATGAATCTGATCTGGAGTTGAATACCAAAGTTGAAGCTTATGAAATTCTACACATGCTGACCAAATTTTAGCAATTTTGACTTCTGTACACAGAGTTATGAATTATTTACTCAGGACTGTGATGCTGTCTGAAATCTGAAATTTTCATAAGTTTGAATTTCGTATGCATATTCTTCTTGTTACTCTTTTAAGCAAGCTTTGAATATGTATCTAATGAAAGTTCAAAATTTTCAGATAGCTGATAATACTCACAATGTTCTGAGGGCTCTCATGGCGGTGGTGGTGGTCTTCCTCCACCTCCACCCGATGAACCCTCTGAGCGTTCATGGCTGCTCAAGCGGAAGTGTTGAGGCAAATCCTTGACACACATAATCGGATTGCTCAAAGAGGCTTCAGCAGCCTTTCAATCATCAAGGCCAAATCAAGATGGGCCTAATACGGTCATGTCATATGACAAATTCAGGGCAATGAGGCCACCTTGTTCACTAAGGCGAGGAGCCCTAGAGGCCGATGCTTCATCAGGGCCCTAGAGGCCATGTTTTCCATATTTACACCGCCTTGCTCGAAGAAAATAAGGCAGCCGCTCAGCAGCTTAGGGGTGAAGCGCTGATTTGGTGGGAGCATTTTAAATCGATGCAGCCACAGGGCCACCAGATCACTTGGGCTGAGTTCAAAAAGGCTTTCAAAGAGCATTATATCCCTAAGGGGCTTATTGATAGAAAAATGAGAGAGCTAATGAATCTCAAGCAAGGCTCTGACTCAGTTTATCAGTATGCCCAGAAGTTTAATAGTCTCTGTCAGTATGGGGACTATCATGTTGATACTGATAAGAAAAAGATGGAGCGATTCCGTGAAGGGCTTGATGGAGAGCTTTATGAAAGGTTGAACTTAATCAAAATTGATAGCTATCCTGAGCTAGTGAATTTGGCCATCTCTCAGGAGGACGCCATGAAAAGAGCTCAACAGGATAGGAAGAGGAAGTTCAATCAAACTTCAGGCAGTGGCCAAGGCAAGAAATTCAAAGTTTGTGAAGAAGAATGTGCGAGGTGCCACCCATATCTTCATCCGGACGGGTGATGAAGCAATCTCGATCTAAGCCGTCGGTAACTTTGGCTATCGCAGACCCAGACCTCCTAGGCCTAATGCACCCCACCTGCCAGCCAATGATGATGAGGATCGTTGCTATAATTGCGGACACGGGGCACTATGCTAACAAGTGTACACGCCCTAGCGTGCATCAGCAAAATCAAGGGCAAGGTTCCAAGTCTGGAAATCAGGGAAAGAAACAAACTGTGCAAGTGAAGCAAGGCCGTTTAAACTTCACCACAATGGTTGATCTCGCTGAGGAGCACCGTCTTGACGGGTACATTTTCTATCCGTGGTCGTCCGCTATATATTATTTGATTCGTGCTACTCATAGTTTTGTTAATGTGAAAACCATGAATAATTGGGATTTGAAGTGGTGTCATACTAATCAGGCCTATATGATTGCCACACCGGGTGGAAAGGTTGCTTCAAATCAAATAGCCTCAAGGGTACCACTTGAGATAGGTAGCAAGACTTTCTACACAAATCTTGTCACTTTGAGTCTTGATGGGGTAGATGTTATCCTAGGCATGGATTGGATGACTAAACATAAAGTTGTCTGGATATTTCGAGAGAATGGTAGAAATCAACTCCCTAATGTTGAAATTCAATTCTTTACCTTCCTCCCAAAGGCCATAAAGGCTCATGTGTTTATGCAGCCATAACTACTCAACTTGAGGACATTCCAGTGGTATGTGAGTACATGGATGTCTTTCCTGATGATTTGCCTGGCTTGCCACCAGACAGAGAGGTTGAATTTGTCATTGAGCTACAGCCTGGCACCGCTCCTATTTCTAAGCGATCTTATAGAATGCCACCCAAAGAACTTGCTGAATTAAAGAAACAACTTCAAGAGTTGCTTGATAAGGGCTATATCCGTCCCAGCTCTTCTCCTTGGGGCTGTCCCGCCCTCTTTGTGAAAAAGAAAGATGGTAGCCTGAGGTTGTGTGTGGACTACCGACCTCTCAATGCGGTGACTATCAAAAATAAATATCCATTGCCCCGCATTGACGTGCTATTTGATCAATTGGCTGGAGCTAAGTCTTTCTAAGATCGATCTTCGGTCTGGGTATCATCAAATTAAAATCCGACCTTGTGATATTCCCAAGACGGCTTTCTCTACTCGTTATGGACTTTATGAATTCTTGGTCATGTCCTTTGGTCTCACAAATGCCCCAGCCTACTTTATGTATCTTATGAATTCCGTATTTATGACGGAGTTGGATAAATTTGTGGTGGTATTCATTGATGACATACTTATTTATTCCAAGAATAAGGAAGAACATGCGGAGCATCTTCGCATTGTCCTACAACGCTTAAGAGAGCACAAACTTTATGCTAAGCTCTCCAAGTGTGAATTTTGGCTAGATAGTGTTAAATTTCTGGGGCACACTATTTCTAGCAAGGGTATATCTGTCGATCCAAGCAAAGTGCAAGAAGTT
Organism: Cenchrus purpureus; assembly: GCA_022644695.1. Taxonomy (NCBI): domain Eukaryota; kingdom Viridiplantae; phylum Streptophyta; class Magnoliopsida; order Poales; family Poaceae; genus Cenchrus; species Cenchrus purpureus. The sequence continues at coordinate 118,717,176 of CP053464.1, forward strand.
ATGGATTGGCAACCCCCTAAATCCGCTCATCAAATCCGCAGCTTCTAGGCTTTGGATATTATCGCCGCTTTATTCCAGATTTCTCTAGGATTGCTAAGCCTATGACCGAGTTGCTAAAGAAAGGCGTGAAATTTGTGTGGAGTGAGGCTTGTGATAAGGCTTTCCGAAAATTAAGAGAACTTTTAACTTCAGCCCAGTGTCAAGCCATATGAAGTTTATTGCGATGCTTGGCACTGCACGGGTCTTGGCTGTGTTCTTATGCAAGAAAATCGAGTTATTGCCTATGCCTCACGGCACTTCACCCTCATGAAAAGAATTACCCACACATGACTTAGAGCTAGCGGTTGTTCATGCTTTGAAAATGTGGAGGCATTACCTTATGGGAACCCGTTGTAATATCTTCATACCACAAAAGCCTCAAATATATTTTCACTCAACTGATTTAAATATGAGGCAAAGAAGATGGTTAGAGTTAATAAAAGATTATGATCTTGAGGTCCATTATCATCCGGAAAGGCGAATGTAGTTGGATGCTCTTAGCCAAGGCTCACCGCAATTGCCTATCAATGGAACCTTATAATGACACTCTATGTGAGGATTTGAGAAGGCTAAACTTGGAAATTGTTGAACAAGGAAGCCTAAATGCTATTTCCGTGAGTCCGACTTATTTGATAGAATTGTTAAGGCTCAACTTCAAGATGAGGGTATTCTTTTAATTAAACAAAATTGTTAGAAAAGATCCTAAGTATGATTGCTTAAGGATGAGAAAGACATAGTCTGGTTTTGGGCAACGCCTTGTTGTTCCGTGATAATTGGGAGTTGAAAAGGAAATCTTTGATGAGGTCATCTCTCAAATTCTCTATCCATCCGGAGTAGTAAAATGTATCAAGATTTAAAGGAGAATTTTGGTGGTCCAATATGAAGGTGGACATAGCCAAATATGTGTCGAATGATACTTGTCAAAGAATTAAAGCAAGTCATTTGAAACCTTCCTGCTCTTCAACCTCTACCTATACCTTCATGGAAGTGGGATGACATAAGTATGGACTTTGTGTCCGGATTTCCACTCACATCTAGAAATCATGATTCCGTCCGGGTTATCGTGGATAGGTTGACAAAGATGCTCACTTTATTCCTCCACACTAAATATGATGCCAAAGATTATGCAAGTCTTTATATTGAGCACATTGTTCGCTTGCATGGTGTTCCTAAGACCATCATTTCTGATAGGGATCTCTCTTTGTGTCACGTTTTTGGGACCAATTACATAAGTCACTTGGCACCAGGATCATACGAGGTTCAGCTTATCGTCCTCGACGGATGGTCAAACCGAAGAGTGAACCAAATTCTAGAGGACATGTTGCGAGCATGTGTGATACACTTTGATAAAGTTGGGACAAGTGTCTATCATGAATTTTCTTACAATAATAGTTATCAAGCCGCTTGAAAATGGCACCTTTGAGGCTCTTTATGGACGGAGATGTCGTACTCCCTTGAACTGGTCGGTCATCGGGAGAGGAAATTCTTTGGTCCAGCCCTAGTTAAGGATGCCGAAGAAAAAGTGAGAGTAATCAAGGAAAATTTGAGAATTGCTCAAGAAAGACAAAAGAGTCATTATGACAAGGGAAAGGCACATAGGAATACAAAGTTGGTGACTTTGTGTATTTAAAAGTTTCAGCCAACCAAGGGTGTCCAGAGGTTCGATGAGAAAGGAAAGCTAGCTCCTCGCTACATTGGTCCCATATGAGATCATTCAAGTATGTGGGCCAGATGGCGTATATCGACTCCACGATCGGTTCTCTGCTGTACACAATGTGTTTCATGTCTCCCAATTGAGAAGATGTGCTAATAAACCAGACAGGGAAGTCATTGAAGAAGCTAATGCTTGGATTGAACCGGATCTATCTGTCGTTGAACATCCTCTACGGATTCTTGATATCAAAGAAAGAAAAACTCGAAGACAATCCGTGAAGATGTATAAAATCCAAATGGAGTCATCACCATGTCGATGAAGCCACTTGGGAAACCTGAACATTATCTCAATGAGAATTATCCGGTTTTCTTGAATCGAGACACCGTAAGTTCTTTTCCCCGCTTGCATCTTTTAATTCTAATCTCGGACGAGATTTCTTTTAAGGGGTAGGTGTAACATCCTCGATGTTTAATGCTAATGACATTAAGTAGAAGTGCTAATCAAGGTTAATTAGTGTTTAAACATGTTTGACATGATTTGTTACACTTTGCACAAAACCCTTGGTCAAAGTTCAAATTTCGGTCAAACCCTTTTGATCCTAAAGGCTGATTTTGTTTTCTTTGCGTTCTCCAAAAATTTCTATAGAAGTTCAAATTCGCCAATATAAAAGTTGCTCGTTATTTCGGAACACATTTCATTCAATTGTGGACATTTCAAATTTTGAGGTTTAAACCTTCAAAGAGTCAAAGCTCAGCAGATTTGAGCCAGTAACTCAAGCAAGTTTTCTCCAAAAACCGTTGATTTTGAAAACATATGTCGCCTTTGTAAAAGTTGTGGTCATAGCTCCTCTACAACTTTTATTTTTGGAGATTTTCAAGTTCTATTTGACACTTTTGAGTTTTGCTTGGTGGAAAGCGTTTAAACCAAATGAGTTTGTCGCCGACGTCGGCGTCCTCGCTGCATGGACGTGCCGCCACGCCGTCTGTCACGCACGTCTGTCGGATCGAATCCGCCGGCGGGATCCCTCCGCTCGTGGTGGACCGCGCCGATCCCTGCCTCAGTCCCAGCTGCGCCAGTCGGGCGCCGAGCCACGCTCGCAGCACGCCAGCGCGCGCAGCGGCGCTCACGCGCGCCGCCTGCTGACGCCAGTGGCGCTTTAGGCCAGCCACCACCTCCTCGCCGGCAAAACTTGTCGAGCCACCGCCGCGCTCATTTTCCGTCTGGCCGCACGCGCTAGCCAGCGAGCAAGCTCCTCGCCGAGCTCCGCCACCTCGATCCACTCAGGCCCTCCACCTTCCTCGAGCCTCCTTCACCTCCGCCACCGCGCCCGTGCCGCCGGCGCCATGGCCGCAGAGCGCCGTGCACGCGCCCGCCGCCGGCTACACCGCGCCAGCCCGACCCTCACTCTCCACCTCCAATCCACCTAGGTAGGGCCGCACACCCCCGTGCCGCCGCCGCCTCCGGTGCCACCGCCGCCAAGGTCTCTGTCTAACATTGCAAGGTGATGTTCTTTCTAGGAGTTTTCCATAAACCAGGACCTCTGTAATTTCAAATAAGTTCGCAAGGGTCCTCTGTAAAGTTGTTTAGGGTTCATCTGTGACTTCAAAATTCATTAGAAAATTGTATAAAATCAGAAAATGCAAATCCAATTTTGTTGAGTTTCCTGGTGAAGAAACCTACCTTTTCTAGAAAGCATGTATAGGGTTTTTCTGTGTAGTTTTTGAATGAAAATTCAAACTCAGTTTGAGGTGTTTTAGTGTAGTTTAAAATATACACATGCTATGAACTTGAATTTTGGATATGTTGCTCTTTATGACATGTCTAGATCTGTGACCAAAGTTGAATGATTTTGATGTGTAGATTTTCAGTTATGATTTATGTAAGCTCTATGCTAGATTAATCTTGATGCTTTTTATAGCCCCTTTAATAAACTTTTCTTTAAGCACCAGTGCACCCTAGGGCTCTTGTCTTGATGAATAGTCTGGTAGAATGGATGTGATTTTAGGATATGTTTTGATATGTGTTTTGGAATTAATCTTGTGTAGGAGTTTAAATTCAAATTTTGAAAAATAATTTGAATCTGCACCTATAGATTTGGCCAGAGGCTTAGATTTTCATGTATGACTTGTAGGAGAAAGTTGAGATCAAAAGTTTAGTAAATCTTTTATATGAATTAATGGTGATTTACTAGGCTGAAATTTGTCTTTTCGTATAAATTAATTTATAAATGTTCTTAATCTAAATTTTGGTGTGTGAGCTTAGAATGGGTATATGATGATGTGTGCAGAAGCTTAAATTTATTTGAAGTGTTTTTGATTTAATTTGGATTTATGGTTGAAATGCTTGTTTTATGTAATTAAATAAAGAAATGGAAATTAAAGTGTTAAATTGTGAAAACATGTTATGTTTCTGTTTTTAAATTGTTAATCACATTCCTTGCTGTTTTGTGAAGTTAAATACTTTAGTTTGCTTTAATATGTACAGTCACCATCAAGGTTAACCTTAGCTAATGCATGTGCATACGTGTAGATCTTCCAGACGGACGTACACGCTTACTCGGAGGAGGAGGGATCCGCTAGTGGTGAGCTGAACCAAGTTAGTGGGCATCAAGACCTGGACCAAAGTCCGGAAGAGCCCAAGGCTGTTGCTAACTTAGAAGAAGGCAAGCAGGTTTCATATAACCTTTTGGATAAAATCTCACTTTTACTTTTCGGTATTTATTGTTTACTTTGTGCATTTAAGTTTGAGAGTTGTTTGAAACCTAGATGCATGATCCTTAGGACTCCTATGCTCTTTTACTAGTATGTTAGGAACGCTAGTGCCATGCTCTAAGGATACGGTGAGAAGTCGGTAATGACTCATTGCTCGCGAGATATAGGATGCTTATGTTGGAATCATAAGTTGGTTAAATTGACTCATGTGGTAAGAGCAATGGGTTCGGTCTCACCGAGTAGCATGGTGCTGGTCTAAGCTATTGAACGTACCAAGTGCTTGTCGGGAATGGGACCGTAAGCCTAGTACCTAATGAACCGGTGGGGACTTTATCGCTACTAATCTTGAGATGCTTCTCCGGTTTGATTCCATTAGTGCAAGTGTGATCATGGGCGTGTGAGAGGCGTTCCAGAACCTTTGTACTTAGGACCGTGCATCTTTCCTAATCCGGGAATGACGGAACCACTGGTCGTAGACCCCGCATTTGCATTTCTTTGATTCTTGGGGTCTACCTTCCTCCGTGTATCTTGGGTTTACCTTGCAAGGATATAAATCGATCGATCGTCGGTCACTCGCCGTTATCTCGAGTCGGCTTGACCACTGCTACCCCATGTTTATTTATGGAACATTTCGGATTAATATTGTTGGATGATTAATCTTGTTTGTACAACCATGCTTGCTTAGCTAGGTGCTTACCTAGAATGGTTAACATACTAGAACTTGAGCTAAAATTTGAAAGTAAGGATCAACTCTTAGTTGCTTTTGGCAAAACAAACCCACCCACCAAAAAGTCTTGCATGTCTAGTCGTGTCTTTTATTTTGTCAAGTCTTCTTTGAGTATTAGTATACTCACCTTGCTTTTGTTGTTGTTTTCAGGTAATCCCATCTGCCTGGTTCCATCCCATATGGTTGGGAACTTGAATGGGAAATGATGATGAGGAGTGATATGCATGGATGGCCTCCTGTGTATCATGCGTTTAGTTTTTAGTTTAATTTCCATTGTCTAAACTCCGAACCATGTTTACTTTTATGTACTCAAAACCGGTTTGTAATTTTAAGTACTTATGGACCTTTTATGTAATGTAATGTTGTACTCTGGTCCCGCCTGTGGGCTTAGCGCATAATCCGATCCTGTAAGTGATTTACGGGCATGACCCCGCAGAGGCAGAATAGTTCTTTATTATTGCTTAATGGCCACGTGGAGCTTAGGCGATAATACGAATTATTTTAGGCGGTTCTGTCACACCGGTACCAGAGCGAATTATGCACCGAGTAATTAAAATAACTTAACAAACTTGTTTTTGGAATAAAATTTGCCAAGATTAATAATCTTGCTAAAAGAGTAGGACGTTAAGGTTTAAATCTAGTCGAGAGGCCCTAGAGGAATTTTTGGGTTCTTTCGGTGGCTAGTACTCTATGGTGTATTTAATGACTTCCAACACATTTTATTCTGTCAAAACTTACTTTCATGCACAACCATACTAGTTCATCACGTTTTGCCATCGTGGTGGTACCACAGGAAAGTCCCGTGAGGACTAGTGGGACCTATTCCAATGGGTGCCACGTCGCCATCTGCGTCTCGTCACGTTTGCCATACGTGATGGTACCACGGAAAGTCCGTGAGGGATGAGTGAGGCCTATTCCAATGGGCACTCACGCGCGTCTGTCTAGCCATGTTTTGCCATACATGTGCGAACCCGCGCAATAGGCGGAAAGGACAACTCCATTCAAGCGGAGGTGTCCGAGGTTGACTGTCCATGCATGACTTACGCATGGATACCGTTTCTATAGTGAGCGGTAATGAATGTGGACGCTTTTGTGAGTCTTGGCACAAAAGGTCTTGAATATCTGTGATTTTCTGCAGGTACACTAACCACGGTTGTTAGCGGTAATTTAAGAAACGAATAGCTCCGACTAGCTATTATAAGGAGGCGTATATGTATGCCTTGCCACCGGCACTAACCCGTTTTGAGCTTAAAAGCTTTGTGAGGAAGTTTAGGACGCTTTTTGCATCATGTTAAAAGCTATCAAACCAAAACTGAACTTAAATCATGTGTTGCTTGGTCTCTATTTAATTTATGTTTCTTAAGGACCAATCATGCTAGTTTGATGCTTTGATGAAGTGTTAAGCAAAGATTGTAACTAGTTGCTGTCCAAATTTTTCTAAGGATTATCTAGAAAATTTCTAGGTGCTCTTTAGGAAATTGTTCATCACCTAGTTAAGAATGCTCTCTGAATTTCTCATGATTTTAGGATGCTTAAAACTGAAGTTAGGATTAATTTTGCTACGAAAGGTCATGCTGAAATGCTGTTGAAATTCTGAGTTAGTCTGAAACTCGAATTTTTACACATAGTTCCTAAATGAATTTGACCAGAAAATCTATAAAAATGTTCATTATCTAGCTTAGATCATGCTGTAAAATCTCATGGTAATTGGGTACTCAATTTTTGAGTTATGGTCTTTTAGTGAAGCTCTGTCCTGCTGAAATTTCTGGGCAACAGCACTCTGAAAATGGATCTTTTGCACCCTTTTACAATCTGATTTAATTCAACCATTGAATACCAAAATGTGAGTTAGAATGTTTCTGAACTACTCACAAAAATTTGGAATTTTGGGGTACTGGTTTTTCAGTTATGAATTTTGTTCTAAACTGCCAGTTTTGCCATATGCATGTTAAACTCATCTTTGTGGGTCTAACGTGCGCTTGTAAATTATTTTTTTCTGATGATGGCTGCCCTGGTTTCGTTGCGGTGGGCGCTGATGGCACGTTCTCCACCACGGCTTGCGGTGGGAGGGCTTCACGCATTGCGTGGAGAGCCTTGTGTCTTGTCGGTTACACCACCCTCCTTTCTACGAGGGTGGAATACGAGGAGATGGGCGTACCTAGCTGCCGAGCACGGGTGACCGTGCTCCCCACCCGGGCCACCCCGAGTGGGCCTTGAGCATGGAGCTCTGTGCTACCGCTCCTTCGAGGCGGTGGAGTCGGGCAGCCTTGATGGTGCTCCACACCTCTCTACCCACCGACCACAGGAGATGCTTGACACCGTTGGGGTTGGTTCCGCTTTGGACCCCAACGATCCTTTGTGGCTAGGTCGGATGGCCAATATAGCCACACTTCTCGAGATTGTGCCACCGTGTGACACCGTGCGGACTTTGAGCACGTGTTTGAGGGCTTGTACGCTCTCCAAGACGTTCGCCGAGTTATCGCGGATGACTTGGCCAGCCGCCTCACCGGAGCCACTTGGTATGCGTCCACGGGTTGTCGGTCTCTTCAGCAGCACGGTGGATACACTCAGGCCATGCAGAATATTGCTGACCTCCAGGGTCAGCTACAGCAGCTCGGTCGGCAGGTTTCGATTGAGCGTGGCGACCACTTGCAGCAGATTCGTGGACTTCGGTGCTGGGCAGCAGGCTGCGAGCTCGGTGGGACGAGGATGCCGAGAGGCTTGTGCACCTTCACATCCAGGATTTGCAGGAGGAGGTTGAGGACCTCGAGCTCGATATAGAGGCCTTGGAGGTGTGGTGGGCATGCTTGCTTCAGCACACCACCCACCGGGCATTGGGCCCGATGAGCAGATGGAGATCCAGCTGGACCCAGAGGAGGTTCAGGACGTTCCCGGACTCGACTAGAGGAGCTGGTGCTCTATTTCTACATGTCAGGAACTCTCCATAGTTTGTACATAGGACCTAGATCCTAGATGATGTAGTAGGAAAACTTGACATGTACTCTTTGTTAGCCCTTTGGTTGGTTTTGTGCTAGGCTGACTTAGAGTATTCTTTTGGGTAGCTAGAAGCTACATAGTGACCCCTATGTAATGGAGATCCACCAAATTTTGTAATCTTGTAATTATGGTGGAAGAACACCTTTCCGGCAGCAATCTGCCTAAGAAATGAAATGAAGGAAGTTATGGTCATTTCTGGATTTTGCAATGACTACCAAAGTTGTTCGAAATTTTATAATGGTCATGCTCACCAAAATTCAGCATATTTGCATGTGTAGTTTAAGAAATATCGAATTTTTAGTAAGCTACTAGCTGCTGTCCAAACTGCTAGACAGAACTTTGGAAATTGAATTTTTCGACCCCTGTAAAAGATGAATCTGATCTGGAGTTGAATACCAAAGTTGAAGCTTATGAAATTCTACACATGCTGACCAAATTTTAGAAATTTTTGACTTCTGTACACAGAGTTATAAATTATTTACTCAGGACTGTGATGCTGTCTGAAATCTGAAATTTTCATAAGTTTGAATTTTCGTATGCATATTCTTCTTGTTACTCTTTTAAGCAAGCTTTGAATATGTATCTAATGAAAGTTCAAAATTTTCAGATGGCTGATAATACTCACAATGTTCCCGAGGGCTCTCATGGTCCGAGTGGTAGTGGTCTTCCTCCACCTCCACCGATGAACCCTCTGAAGCGTTCATGGCTGCCCAAACGGCAAGTGCTGAGGCAAATCCTTGACACACATAATCGGATTGCAGAGGCTTCAGCAGCCTTTCAATCATCAAGGGCCAAATCAAGATGGGCCTAATACGGTCATGTCATATGACAAATTCAGGCAATGAGGCCACCATTGTTCACTAAAGGCAGAGGAGCCCCTAGAGGCCGATGCTTTCATCAGGGGCCCTAGAGGCCATAAGGCAGGCTTTGCCGCTCGAGCTTAGGGTGAAGCGCTGATTTGGTGGGAGCATTTTAAATCGATGCAGCCACAGGGCCACGGATCACTTGAAATTTGAGAGTTCAAAAAGGCTTTCAAAGAGCATTATATCCTAAGGGGCTTATTGATAGAAAAATGAGAGAGCTAATGAATCTCAAGCAAGGCTCGACTTTTTATCAAGATGCCCAAAAGTTTAATAGTCTCTCACAAGATGGGGACTATCATGTTGATAATCGATAAGAAAAGATGGAGCGATTCCGTGAAGGGCTTGATGGAGAGCTTTATGAAAGGTTGAACTTAATCAAAATTGATAGCTATCCTGAGCTAGTGAATTTGGCCATCTCTCAGGAGGACGCCATGAAGAGAGCTCAACAGGATAGGAAGAGGAAGTTCAATCAAACTTCAGGCAGTGGCCAAGGCAAGAAATTCAAATTTGTGAAGAAGAATGCAGGGTGCCACCCACCATCTTCATCTCGGAGGGTGATGAAGCAATCTCAGTCTAAGCCGTCTGGCAACTTTGGCTATCGCAGCACCCAGCAGACTGCTCCTAGGCCTAATGCACCCCCACCTGCCCGCCACAATGATGATCGTCGTTGCTATAATTGCGGACAGCTGGGGCATTATGCTAACAAGTGCACACGCCCTCGACAGCAACATCAGCAAAGTCAGGGGCAAGGTTCCAAGTCTGGAAATCAGGGAAAGAAACAAACTGTGCAAGTGAAGCAAGGCCGTTTAAACTTCACCACAGTGGTTGATCTACCAGAGGGAGCACCAGTCTTGACGGGTACATTTTCTCTCCGTGGCCGTCCAGTTAATATATTATTTGATTCTGGTGCTACTCATAGTTTTATTAATGTGAAAACCATGAATAATTGGGATTTGAAGTGGTGTCATACTAATCAGGCCTATATGATTGCCACACCGGGTGGAAAGGTTGCTTCAAATCAAATAGCCTCAAGGGTACCACTTGAAATAGGTAGCAAGACTTTCCAACAAATCTTGTCACTTTGAGTCTTGGATGGGGTAGATGTTATCCTAGGCATGGATTGGATGACTAAACATAAAGTTGTCTGGATATTTCAAAAGAATGGTAGAAATCAACTCACCTAATGTCGGAAATTCAATTCTTTACCTTCCTCCCAAAGGCCATAAAGGCTCATGTGTTTATGCAGCCATAACTACTCAACTTGAGGACATTCCAGTGGTATGTGAGTACATGGATGTCTTTCCTGATGATTTGCCTGGCTTGCCACCAGACAGAGAGGTTGAATTTGTCATTGAGCTACTGGCACCGCTCCTATTTCTAAGCGATCTTATAGAATGCCACCCAAAGAACTTGTCAATTAAAGAAACAACTTCAAGAGTTGCTTGATAAGGGCTATATCCGTCGACTCTTCTCCTTGGGGCTGTCCCGCCCTCTTTGTGAAAAAGAAAGATGGTAGCCTGAGGTTGTGTGTGGACTACCGACCTCTCAATGCGGTGACTATCAAAATAAATATCCATTGCCCGCATTGACGTGCTATTTGATCAATTGGCTGGAGCTAAAGTCTTCTAAGATCGATCTTGATGCAGGTATCATCAAATTAAAATCCGACCTTGTGATATTCCCAAGACGGCTTTCTCTACTCGTTATGGACTTTATGAATTCTTGGTCATGTCCTTTGGTCTCAAATGCCCCAGCTACTTTATGTATCTTATGAATTCCGTATTTATGGCGGAGTTGGATAAATTTGTGGTGGTATTCATTGATGACATACTTATTTATTCCAAGAATAAGGAAGAACATGGAGCATCTTCGCATTGTCCTACAACGCAAGAGAGCACAAACTTTATGCTAAGCTCTCCAAGTGTGAATTTTGGCTAGATAGTGTTAAATTTCTGGGGCACACTATTTCTAGCAAGGGTATATCTGTCGATCCAAGCAAAGTGCAAGAAGTTATGGATTGGCAACCCCCTAAATCCGCTCATCAAATCATGAGCTTCCTAGGCTTGGATATTATCGCCGTTTCATTCCGGATTTCTCTAGGATTGCTAAGCCTATGACTGAGCTGCTAAAGAAAGGCGTGAAATTTGTGTGGAGCGAGGCTTGTGATAAGGCTTTCCGAAGATTAAGAGAACTTTTAACTTCAGCCCCAGTGCTAGCGCAGCCGGACAATTCAAAGCCATATGAAGTTTATTGCGATGCTTCAGGCACGGGTCTTGGCTGTGTTCTTATGCAAGAAAATCAGGTTATTGCCTATGCCTCATGGGCACTTCACCCTCATGAAAAGAATTACCCCACACATGACTTAGAGCTAGCAGCGGTTGTTCATGCTTTGAAAATGTGGAGGCATTACCTTATGGGAACCCGTTGTAATATCTTCACTGACCACAAAAGCCTCAAATATATTTTCACTCAGTCTGATTTAAATATGAGGCAAAGAAGATGGTTAGAGTTAATAAAAGATTATGATCTTGAGGTCCATTATCATCCTGGAAAGGCGAATGTAGTTGCAGATGCTCTTAGCCGCAAAGGCTCACCGCAATTGCCTATCAATGGAACCTTACAGTGACACTCTATGTGAGGATTTGAGAAGGCTAAACTTGGAAATTGTTGAACAAGGAAGCCTAAATGCTATTTCTGTGGAGTCTGACCTATTTGATAGAATTGTTAAGGCTCAACTTCAAGATGAGGGTATTCTTTTGATTAAACAAAATTGTTAGAAAAGATCCTAAGTATGATTGCTTAGGAAGGATGAGAAAGACATAGCATAACGCCTTGTTGTTCCAGATAATTGGGAGTTGAAAAGGAAATCTTTGATGAGGGTCATCTCTAAATTCTCTATCCATCCGGAAGTAGTAAAATGTATCAAGATTTAAAGGAGAATTTTGGTGGTCCAATATGAAGGTGGACATAGCCAAATATGTGTCGAATGTGATACTTGTCAAAGAATTAAAGCAAGTCATTTGAAACCTTCCCATTTTCTTCAACCCCTACCTATACCTTCATGGAAGTGGGATGACATAAGTATGGACTTTGTAGGATTTCCACTCACATCTAGACATCATGATTCCGTCCGGGTTATCGTGGATAGGTTGACAAAGACCGCTCATTTTATTCGGTCCACACTAAATATGATGCCAAAGATTATGCAAGTCTTTATATTGAGCACATTGTTCGCTTGCATGGTGTTCCTAAGACCATCATTACGATAGGGGATCTCTCTTGTGTCACGTTTTGGGACCAATTACATAAGTCACTTGGCACCGGATCATACGAGGTTCAGCTTATCGTCCTCAGAGATGGTCAAACCGAAAGAGTGAACCAAATTCTAGAGGACATGTTGCGAGCATGTTATACACTTTGATAGAAGTTGGGACAAGTGTCTATCCTTGGCGGAATTTTCTTACAATAATAGTTATCAAGCCAGCTTGAAAATGGCACCTTTGAGGCTCTTTATGGACGGAGATGTCGTACTCCCTTGAACTGGTCACATCGGGAGAGGAAATTCTTGGTCCAGCCCTAGTTAAGGATGCCAAGAAAAGTGAGGGTAATCAAGGAAAATTTGAGAATTGCTCAAGAAAGACAAAAGAGTCATTATGACAAGGAAAGGCACATAGGAATACAAAGTTGGTGACTTTGTGTATTTAAAAGTTTCACCAACCAAGGGTGTCCAGAGATTCATGTGAAAGGAAAGCTAGCTCCTCGCCATACATTGGTCCCTTATGAGATCATTCAAGTATGTGGGCGGTGGCGTATCGTATTCGACTCACGATCGGTTCTGCTACACAATGTGTTTCATGTCTCCCAATTGAGAAGATGTGCTAATAAACCGGACAGGGAAGTCATTGAAGAAGCTAATGCTTGGATTGAACCGGATCTATCTGTCGTTGAACATCCTCTACGGATTCTTGATATTAAAGAAAGAAAGACTCAAGACAATCCGTGAAGATGTATAAAATCGATGAGTCATCACCATGTCGATGAAGCCACTTGGGAAACTGAACATTATCTCAATGAGAATTATCCGGGTTTTCTTGAATCGAGACACCGTAAGTTCTTTTCCCTGCTTGCATCTTTTAATTCTAATCTACGAGATTTCTTTTAAGGGGTAGGTGTAACATCCTGATGTTTGATGTGCTAATGACATTACTAAGCTATGTTAATCAAGGTTAATTACCTCTTAAACATGTTTGACATGATTTGTTACACTTTATGCACAAATGACCTTGGTCAAAGTTCAAATTTCGGTCAAACCCTTTTAGATCCTAAAGAGCTGATTTTGTTTTCTTACGTTCTCCAAAAATTTCTATAGAACTTCAAAATTGGCCAATATAAAAGTTGCTCGTTATTTTAGGAACACATTTCATTCAATTGGCGGACATTTCAAATTTTGAGTTTAAACCTTCAAACTCGAGAGAAAAGCTTGTACAGAATACCAGTTTTCCAGAAGTTCAACACGTTTATCTCCAAATCTGTTGAGAAAACATTTTGATAGTCGCCTTTTGTAAAAGTTGTAGGTCTATAGCTCCTCTACAACTTTTATTTTTGGAGATTTTCGAGTATGTTGACACTTTTGAGTTTTGCTTGGTGGAAAACCAAATTTAAACGATGCCCTTGACGGGCGCTGGCGTCGCGCAGTGCGTCGTCGCAGCGTGCCGCCACGCCCGTCGTCACCGCGCTCGAACTGGATCTGTGGACCATCGCCTGGACCCTCCGCCTGAGTCCGCCCGCGCCACGCACGTGCGCGGGCCAGGCGCGGGCGGCCGCACCCGCGGTCGTGAGCAGCGCGCGCTGGCCGCGCGCCGCAGCCGCGACGGTGGCCGCTGCCGCTCGCCACCGCGCCCCTCGTTCTCAAAAGCGAGCCGACGCCGCTGTTCATTCGCCGCGTCACTCGCCAAGCGTAGCGTAGCCATATGCCGAGCTAGCGCCCTCCACTAGCTGCACCGCTCGAATCACCCCCAGCCTCCTCGAACCTCCTTCACCACCCACGCCACGCTGCGCGCCGCCGGCCACCGGCGGCCGGGCGCCAGCTGCGCTTGCCGGCTACGCCAGCCAGCGCCGACCGACCCTCCACCTCCACCACCGGTTAGGCGTAGCCGCCGCCTCCCGCCAGTCCGCGCCCGGCAAGGTCTGGCCGGGGCACATTGCAAGGGTGATGATTTCTTTCAGGAGTTTTCCATAAACCAGGGACCTCTGCATAATTTCGAAAGTAATTAGTACAAGGGTCCTCCGTAAAGTTGTTTTAGGTTATTCTGTGAACTTCGAAAATTCCATTAAAAATCGTATAAAAATCAGAAAATGCAAATCCAATTTTGTTGAGTTCCTGGTGAAGAAACCTACCTTTTCTAGAAAGCATGTATAGGGTTTTTCTGTTTAGTTTTTGAATGAAAATTCAAACTCAGTTTGAGGTGTTTTTAGTGTAGTTTAAAATATACACATGATGGACTTGAATTTTGGATATATGTTGCTCTGTATGACATGTTTAGATTTTGTGACCAAAGTTGGACATGATTTTGATGTTTAGATTTTCAGTTATGATTTATGTAAGCTCTATGCTAGATTAATCTTGATGCTTTTTATAGCCCCTTTAATAAACTTTTCTTTAAGAACCAGTGTACCCTAGGGCTTTGTCTTGATGAATAGTGCCTCTGGTAGAATGGATGTGATTTTAGGATATGTTTTGATATGTGTTTTGGAATTAATCTTGTGTAGAAGTTTAAATTCAAATTTTGAAAAATAATTTGAATCTGCACCTATACTTTGGCCAGAGGCTTAGTTTTGACATGTATGACTTGTAGGAGAAAGTTGAGATCAAAAGTTTAGTAAATCTTTTATATAATTAATGGTGATTTACTAGGCTGAAATTTGTCTTTTCGTATAAATTAATTTATAAATGTTCTTAATCTAAATTTTGGTGTGAAGCTTAGAATGGGTATATGATGATGTGTGCAGAAGCTTAAACTTTATTTGAAGTGTTTTTGATTTAATTTATGGATTTATGGTTGAAATGCTTGTTTGTATGTAATTAAATAAAGAAATGGAAATTAAAGTGTCAAATTGTGAAAACATGTTATGTTTCTGTTTTAAATTGTTAATCACATTCCTTGCTGTTTTGTGAAGTTAAATACTTTAGTTTGCTTTAATATGTACACAGTCACCATCAAGGTTAACCTTAGCTAATGCATGTGCATAAGCGTGTAGATCTTCCCGAGGACGTACACGCTTACTCAGGAGGAGGAGGGATCCGCTAGTGGTGAGCTGAACCAAGTTAGTGGGCATCAAGACCTGGACCAAAGTCCGGAAGAGCCCAAGGCTGTTGCTAGTTTAGAAGAAGGCAAGCACCGGTTTCATATAACCTTTTTGGATAAAATCTCATACTTTTACTTTTCAGGTATTTATTGTTTATTTTGTGCATTTACGTTTCAGAGTTGTTTGAAACCTAGATGCATGATCCTTAGGACTCCTATGCTCTTTTACTAGTATGTTAGGAATGCTAGTGCCATGCTCTAAGGATACGGTAGAAGTCGAGTAATGACTCATTGCTCATGAGATATAGGATGCTTATGTTGGAATCATAAGTTGGTTAAATTGACTCGCTCATGTGGTAAGAGCAATGGGTTCGGTCTCGACCGAGTAGCATGGTGCTGGTCTAAGCTATTGAACGTACCAAGTGCTTGTCGGGAATGGGACCGTAAGCCTAGTACCTAATGAACCAAAGGGGACTTTATCGCTACTACTCTTGAGATGCTTCTCCGGTTTGATTCCGGTAGTGCAAGTGTGATCCTGGACGTGCCGTGTGAGGGCGTTCCAGTAACCTTGTACTTAGGACTGTGGCATCTTTTCCTAATCTGGGAATGACGGGAACCGGTTGGTGTAGACCATTTTCTTGATTGGGGTCTACCTTCTTCCGTGTATCTTGGGTTTACCTTGCAAGGATATAAATCGATCGATCGTCGGTCACTCGCCGTTATCCGAGTCGGCTTGACCACCGCTACCCCATGTTTATTTATGGAACATTTCGGATTAATATTGTTGGATGATTAATCTTGTTTGTACAACCATGCTTGTTAGCTAGGTGCTTACCTAGAATGGTTAACATACTAGAACTTGAGCTAAAATTTGAAAGTAAGGATCAACTCTTAGTTGCTTTTGGCAAAACAAACCCACCGTACCAAAAAGCCTTGCATGTCTAGTGTGTCTTTTATTTTGTCAAGTCTTCTTTGAGTATTAGTATACTCGCCTTGCTTTTGTTGTTGTTTTCAGGTAATCCCATCCGGCTGGTTCCATCGATGGTTGGGAACTTGAATGGGAGAACGATGATGAGGAGTGATATGCATGGATGGCCTCTGTGTGTATCATGCGTTTAGTTTAATTTCCATTGTTAAAACTACGAACCATGTTTACTTTTATGTACTCAAAACCTGGTTTGTAATTTTAAGTACTTATGGTCCTTTTATGTAATGTAATGTTGTACTCTGGTCCCGCCTTCGTGTGGGCTTAGCGCATAATTCGATCCTGTGTAAGTGATTTACCGGCATGCCCGGCGAGAGGCGTAATAGTTCTTTATTATGCTTAATGGCCACGTGGATGTGCTTAGGCGATAATACGGAATTATTTTGGGCGGTTCTGTCACAGCTGGTACCAGAGCGAGTTATGCACCAGAGTAATTAAAATACCTTAACAAACTTGTTTTTGGAATAAAATTTGCCAAGATTAATAATCTTGCTAAGTGAGTAGGACGTTAAGGTTTAAACTAGTCCGAGAGGCCCTAGAGGGAATTTTTGGGTTCTTTCAGGTGGCTAGTACTCTATGGTGTATTTAATCTGACTTCCAGCACATTTTATTCCTGTCAAAACTTACTTTCATGCACAACCATACTAGTTCATCACGTTTTGCCATACGTGGTGGTACCCACAGAAAGTCCCGTGAGGACTAGTGGGACCTATTCCAATGGGTGCCACGTCATCGCGTCTCGTCACGTTTTGCCATACGTGATGGTGCCCAGGGAAAGTCCGTGAGGGATGAGTGAGGCCTATTCCAATGGGCACTCACGTCGGCGTCGTGTTCTAGCCATGTTTTGCCATACATGCGAACCCGCAATAGGCGGAAAGGACAACTCCATTCAAACGGAGGTGTCTGAGGTTGGACGCTGTCCATGCAGCTTTACGCATGGATACCGTTTCTATAGTGAACGGTAATGAATGTGGACGCTTTTGAGTGCTGGCACAAAGGTCTTGAATATCTGTGATTTTCTGCAGGTACACTAACCACGGTTGTTAGGGCGGTAATTTAAGAAACGAATAGCCTACGACTAGCTATTATAGGAGAGACGATATGTATGCCTTGCCACCGGCACTAACTTCGTTTTTTTGAGCTTAAAAGCTTTGTGAGGAAGTTTAGGACGCTTTTGCATCATGTAAAAGCTATCAAACCAAAACTGAACTTAAATCATGTGTTGCTTGGTCTCTATTTAATTTGTGTTTCTTAAGGACCAATCATGCTAGTTTGATGTTTTGATGAAAGTGTTAAGCAAAGATTGTAACTAGTTGCTGTCCAAATTTTTCTAAGGATTATCTAGAAAATTTCTGGCTAGGTGCTCTTTAGGGAAATTGTTCATCACCTAGTTAAGAATGCTCTCTGAATTTCTCATGATTTTAGGATGCTTAAAACTGAAGTTAGGATTAATTTTGCTAGGCAAGGTCATGCTGAAATGCTGTTGAAATTCTGAGTTAGTCTGAAACTCGAATTTTTACACATAGTTCCTAAATGAATTTGACCAGAAAATCTATAGCAAAAATGTTCATTATCTAGCTTAGATCATGCTGTAAAAATCTCATGGTAATTGGGTACTCAATTTTGAGTTATGGTCTTTTAGTGAAGCTCTGTCCTGCTGAAATTTCTGGGCAACAGCACTCTGAAAATGGATCTTTGCACCCTTTTACAATCTGATTTAATTCAACCATTGAATACCAAAATGTGAGTTAGAATGTTTCTGAACTACTCACAAAAATTTGGAATTTTGGGGTACTGGTTTTTCAGTTATGAATTTTGTTCTAAACTGCCAGTTTTGCCATATGCATGTTAAACTCATCTTTGTGGGTCTAACGTGCGCTTGTAAATTATTTTTACAGATGGCTGCCCTGGTTTCGTTGCGGTGGGCTGATGGCACGTTCTCCACCACTGGCTTGCAGTGGGAGGGCTTCACACGCATTGCGTGGAGAGCCTTGTGTCGTCGGTTACACCACCCCTCCTTTCTACGAGGGTGGAATACGAGGAGATGGGTGTGCCTAGCTGCAGACACGAGTGACCGTGCTTCCCACCCGGGCCACCACAGTGAGTGGGCGGACTTGAGCATGGAGCTCTGTGCTACCGCGCTCCTTCGAGGCGGTGGAGTCAGCCTTGATGGTGCTCCACACCCTCTCTACCCGCCGACCGCAGGAGATGCTTCAGACACCGTTGGGGTTGGTTCCAGCTTTGGACCCCAACGATCCCTTGTGGCTAGGCCGGTTGGCCAATATAGCCACACTTCGAGATTGTGCGTGGACCGCGTGCAGACTTTGAGCACGTGTTTGAGGGCTTGTGCGCTCTCCAAGACGTTCGCCGAGTTATCGCGGATGACTTGGCGGCCGCCTCACTGGAGCCATGGTGCGTCCGGGTTGTCGGTCTCTTCACAGGCGGCAGCACGGTGGATACACTCGAGGCCATGCATATTGCTGACCTCCGGTGGTCAGCTACAGCAGCTCCAGGGTCAGGCACACCAGTTTCTGATTGAGCGTGGCGACCACTTGCAGCAGATTCTGGACTTACAGGCTGGGCAGCAAGAGCTGCAGGCTCAGCTGGCTGACAGGGATGCCGAGAGGCTTGTGCACCTTCAGCACATCCGAGTTTGCAGGAGCAGGTTGAGGACCTCGAGCTCGATATAGAGGCTTTGGAGGGTGTTGTGGGTATGCTTCAGCAGGCACACCACCCACCGGGCATTGGGCCCGATGAGCAGATGGAGATCCATGGACGAGGAGGAGGTTCGGGATGTTCCGGACTCGACTAGAGGAGCTGGTGCTCTATTTCTACTTGTCGCGGGGAACTCTCCATAGTTTGTACATAGGACCTAGATCCTAGATGATGTAGTAGGAAAACTTGACATGTACTCTTTGTTAGCCCTTTTGGTTGGTTTTTGTGCTAGGCTGACTTAGAGTATTCTTTTGGGTAGCTAGATGCTACATAGTGACCTATGTAATGGTGATCCACCAAATTTTGTAATCTTGTAATTATGGTGGAAGAACACCTTCGGCAGCAATCTGCCTAAGAAATGAAATGAAGGAAGTTATGGTCATTTCTGGATTTTGCAATGACTACCAAAGTTGTTCTAAATTTTATAATGGTATGCTCACCAAAATTCAGCATATTTGCATGTGTAGTTTAAGAAATATCGAATTTTAGTAAGCTACTAGCTGCTGTCCAAACTGCTAGACAGAACTTTGGAAATTGAATTTTTCGACCCCTGTAAAAGATGAATCTGATCTGGAGTTGAATACCAAAGTTGAAGCTTATGAAATTCTACACATGCTGACCAAATTTTAGAAATTTTGACTTCTGTACAAAGAGTTATGAATTATTTACTCAGGACTGTGATGCTGTCTGAAATCTGAAATTTTCATAAGTTTGAATTTTCGTATGCATATTCTTCTTGTTACTCTTTTAAGCAAGCTTTGAATATGTATCTAATGAAAGTTCAAAATTTTCAAATAGCTGATAATACTCACAATGTTCCTGAGGGCTCTCATGGTCCGAGTGGTGGTGGTCTTCCTCCACCTCCACCGATGAACCCTCTGCAGGCGTTCATGGCTGCTCAAACAAGTGCCGAGGCAAATCCTTGACACACATAATCGGATTGCACAGAGGCTTCAGCAGCCTTTCAATCATCAAGGGCCAAATCAAGATGGGCCTAATACGGTCATGTCATATGACAAATTCAGGGCAATGAGGCCACCCTTGTTCACTAAAGCGAGAGAGCCCCTAGAGGCGATGCTTTCATCAGGGCCCTAGAGGCCATGTTTTCCATATTTACACTGCCTTGCTCAGAAGAAAATAAGGCAGGCTTCGCCGCTCAGCAGCTTAGGGGTGAAGCGCTGATTTGGTGGGAGCATTTTAAATCGATGCAGCCACAGGGCCACCAGATCACTTGGGCTGAGTTCAAAAAGGCTTTCAAAGAGCATTATATCCCTAAGGGGCTTATTGATAGAAAAATGAGAGAGCTAATGAATCTCAAGCAAGGCTCGACTCGCTTTTATCAAGATGCCCAAGTTTAATAGTCTCGATTATGGGGACTATCATGTTGACGATAAGAAAAGATGGAGCGATTCCGTGAAGGACTTGATGGAGAGCTTTATGAAAGGTTGAACTTAATCAAAATTGATAGCTATCCGAGCTAGGTGAATTTGGCTATCTCTCAGGAGGACGCCATGAAGAGAGCTCAACAGGATAGGAAGAGGAAGTTCAATCAAACTTCAGGCAGTGGCCAAGGCAAGAAATTCAAATTTGTGAAGAAGAATGTGCAGGGTGCCACCCACCATCTTCATCCGGACGTGGGTGATGAAACAATCTCGTCTAAGCCGTCGACAACTTTGGCTATCGCAGCACCCAGCAGACTGCTCCTAGGCCTAATGCACCCCCACCTGCCCGCCACAATGATGATCGTCGTTGCTATAATTGCGGACAGCTGGGGCATTATGCTAACAAGTGCACACGCCCTCGACAGCAACATCAGCAAAGTCAGGGGCAAGGTTCCAAGTCCGGAAATCGTGGAAAGAAACAAACTGTGCAAGTGAAGCAAGGCCGTTTAAACTTCACCACAGTGGTTGATCTACCAGAGGGAGCACCAGTCTTGACGGGTACATTTTCTCTCCGTGGCCGTCCAGTTAATATATTATTTGATTCTGGTGCTACTCATAGTTTTATTAATGTGAAAACCATGAATAATTGGGATTTGAAGTGGTGTCATACTAATCAGGCCTATATGATTGCCACACCGGGTGGAAAGGTTGCTTCAAATCAAATAGCCTCAAGGGTACCACTTGAGATAGGTAGCAAGACTTTCTACACAAATCTTGTCACTTTGAGTCTTGATGGGGTAGATGTTATCCTAGGCATGGATTGGATGACTAAACATAAAGTTGTCCTGGATATTTGAGAGAATGGTAGAAATCAACTCACCTTTAATGTTGGAATTCAATTCTTTACCTTCCTCCCAAAGGCCATAAAGGCTCATGTGTTTATGCAGCCATAACTACTCAACTTGAGGACATTCGGTGGTATGTGAGTACATGGATGTCTTTCCTGATGATTTGCCTGGCTTGCCACCAGACAGAGAGGTTGAATTTGTCATTGAGCTACAGCCTGGCACCGCTCCTATTTCTAAGCGATCTTATAGAATGCCACCCAAAGAACTTGAATTAAAGAAACAACTTCAAGAGTTGCTTGATAAGGGCTATATCCGTCTCCAGACTCTTCTCCTTGGGGTGTCCGCCCTCTTTGTGAAAAAGAAAGATGGTAGCCTGAGGTTGTGTGTGGACTACCGACCTCTCAATGCGGTGACTATCAAAAATAAATATCCATTGCCCCGCATTGACGTGCTATTTGATCAATTGGAGCTAAAGTCTTCTAAGATCGATCTTGATGCGGTATCATCAAATTAAAATCCGACCTTGTGATATTCCCAAGACGGCTTTCTCTACTCGTTATGGACTTTATGAATTCTTGGTCATGTCCTTGGTCTCACAAATGCTGACCTTACTTTATGTATCTTATGAATTCCGTATTTATGACGGAGTTGGATAAATTTGTGGTGGTATTCATTGATGACATACTTATTTATTCCAAGAATAAGGAAGAACATGCGGAGCATCTTCGCATTGTCCTACAACGCTTAAGAGAGCACAAACTTTATGCTAAGCTCTCCAAGTGTGAATTTTGGCTAGATAGTGTTAAATTTCTGGGGCACACTATTTCTAGCAAGGGTATATCTGTCGATCCAAGCAAAGTGCAAGAAGTTATGGATTGGCAACCCCCTAAATCCGCTCATCAAATCCGCAGCTTCCTAGGCTTGGCTGGATATTATCGCTTTATTCGGATTTCTCTAGGATTGCTAAGCCTATGACTGAGCTGCTAAAGAAAGGCGTGAAATTTGTGTGGAGTGAGGCTTGTGATAAGGCTTTCCGAAAATTAAGAGAACTTTCAGCCCAGTGCTAGCATGGACAATTCAAAGCCATATGAAGTTTATTGCGATGCTTCAGGCACGGGTCTTGGCTGTGTTCTTATGCAAGAAAATCAGGTTATTGCCTATGCCTCATGGGCACTTCACCCTCATGAAAAGAATTACCCCACACATGACTTAGAGCTAGCAGCGGTTGTTCATGCTTTGAAAATGTGGAGGCATTACCTTATGGGAACCCGCTGTAATATCTTCACTGACCACAAAAGCCTCAAATATATTTTCACTCAGTCTGATTTAAATATGAGGCAAAGAAGATGGTTAGAGTTAATAAAAGATTATGATCTGGAGGTCCATTATCATCCGGGAAAGGCGAATGTAGTTGCAGATGCTCTTAGCCGCAAGGCTCACTGCAATTGCCTATCAATGGAACCTTACAGTGACACTCTATGTGAGGATTTGAGAAGGCTAAACTTGGAAATTGTTGAACAAGGAAGCCTAAATGCTATTTCATGAGTCGACCTATTTGATAGAATTGTTAAGGCTCAACTTCAAGATGAGGGTATTCTTTTGATTAAACAAAAATTGTTAGAAAAAGATCCTAAGTATGATTGCTTCAGGAAGGATGAGAAAGACATAGTCTGGTTTGGACAACGCCTTGTTGTTCCAGATAATTGGGAGTTGAAAAAGGAAATCTTTGATGAGGGTCATCTCTCTAAATTCTCTATCCATCCGGGGAGTAGTAAAATGTATCAAGATTTAAAGGAGAATTTTTGGTGGTCCAATATGAAGGTGGACATAGCCAAATATGTGTCGGAATGTGATACTTGTCAAAGAATTAAAGCAAGTCATTTGAAACCTTCCGGTACTCTTCAACCCCTACCTATACCTTCATGGAAGTGGGATGACATAAGTATGGACTTTGTGTCCGGATTTCCACTCACATCTAGAAATCATGATTCCGTCTGGGTTATCGTGGATAGGTTGACAAAGACTGCTCACTTTATTCCAGTCCACACTAAATATGATGCCAAAGATTATGCAAGTCTTTATATTGAGCACATTGTTCGCTTGCATGGTGTTCCTAAGACCATCATTTCTGATAGGGGATCTCTCTTTGTGTCACGTTTTTGGGAACAATTACATAAGTCACTTGGCACCAGGATCATACGAGGTTCAGCTTATCGTCCTCAGACAGATGGTCAAACCGAAAGAGTGAACCAAATTCTAGAGGACATGTTGCGAGCCTGTGTTATACACTTTGATAAAAGTTGGGACAAGTGTCTATCCTTGGCAGAATTTTCTTACAATAATAGTTATCAAGCCAGCTTGAAAATGGCACCTTTTGAGGCTCTTTATGGACGGAGATGTCGTACTCCCTTGAACTGGTCACAGACCGGGAGAGGAAATTCTTTGGTCCAGCCCTAGTTAAGGATGCCGAAGAAAAAGTGAGAGTAATCAAGGAAAATTTGAGAATTGCTCAAGAAAGACAAAAGAGTCATTATGACAAGGGAAAGGCACCTAGGGAATACAAAGTTGGTGACTTTGTGTATTTAAAAGTTTCGCCAACCAAGGGTGTCCAGAGGTTCAGTGTGAAAGGAAAGCTAGCTCCTCGCTACATTGGTCCATATGAGATCATTCAAGTATGTGGGCCAGTGGCGTATCGTATTCGACTCCCTGATCGGTTCTCTGCTGTACACAATGTGTTTCATGTCTCCCAATTGAGAAGATGTGCTAATAAACCAGACAGGGAAGTCATTGAAGAAGCTAATGCTTGGATTGAACCGGATCTATCTCGTTGAACATCCTCTACGGATTCTTGATATTAAAGAAAGAAAGACTCGAAGACAATCCGTGAAGATGTATAAAATCCAGTGGAGTCATCACCATGTCGATGAAGCCACTTGGGAAACTGAACATTATCTCAATGAGAATTATCCGGGTTTTCTTGAATCGAGACACCGTAAGTTCTTTTCCCTGCTTGCATCTTTTAATTCTAAATCTCGGGACGAGATTTCTTTTAAGGGGGGTAGGCTGTAACATCCCTGATGTTTGATTATGCTAATGACATTACTTAGAAGTGCTAATCAAGGTTAATTACCTGTTTAAGCATGATTTGACATGATTTGTAACACTCTTATGCACAAAACCCTTGGTCAAAGTTCAAATTTCGGTCAAACCCCTATAGATCCTAAAGGCTGATTTTGTTTTCTTGTACGTTCTCCAAAAATTTCTATAGAAACATATGTCGCTTTTAAAAGTTGTAGGTTTATAGCTCCTCTACAACTTTTATTTTTGGAGATTTTCAAGTTCTATTCAAGAATTTTGAGATTCCATTTCAAAATTTGAACCAAATAAAAACGAGCATTGCGTCCGTGCCTCGCTACCATGGACGTTGGCAGACGTGCCACGCTGCCGCCGTCTGCTCTCACGCATGCGGACTCGAACTCCGTGCGGTGGACCGCTGCCACCGGGACCTCCAAGACCGCGGGACCATGCGCCGAGTCCTGGGCGAGTTGCCGCCGGCCGCGGCCCCAGGCGTCACTGGCCCTGCGCACGCCGTGGCCGACGGCCCTGGCAGGGCGCTAGCCGCCACACGCGCCTCCGAGCATGCGTTTGTATAAAAAACCAAGCCCCTCGCGCTCATTCCGCATTAAGCCGCATGGCCGCGAAGCTCTTCCGCTCAATCGGGCACCCCGACCGCCTCCTACCACCTTCCTCGAGCCTCCTGAACACCTCCACGCCATCGCCCCGCCGCGCGCACCACCGCCGCGCTTGTGAGCGGCCCGGCCACGGCGCGTGCCCAAGCTCCGGCCGCCACCACTAGCAAGGGTACGCCACCTCCCTGAGGCCCCGCCGGCCGTGGCCAATCGCCACGGCAAGGTCCGCTGGGACAACATTGCAATGATGATGTTCTTTCAGGGAGTTTTCCATAAACCAGGGACCTCTGTGTAATTTTGGAAAATAAGTTCCAAGGGTCCTCTGTAAAAGTTGTTTTAGGGTTTATTCTGCTGCAACTTCAAAATCCATTAGAAAATCGTATAAAATCAGAAAAATGCAAATCCAATTTTGTTGGGTTTCTGGTGAAGAAACCTACCTTTTCTAGAAAGCATGTATAGGGTTTTTCTGTGTAGTTTTTGAATGAAAATTCAAACTCAGTTTGAGGTGTTTTAGTGTAGTTTAAAATATACACATGCTATGGACTTGAATTTTGGATATGTTGCTCTGTATGACATGTTTAGTTTTGTGACCAAAGTTGGACATGATTTTGATGTTTAGATTTTCAGTTATGATTTATGTAAGCTCTATGCTAGATTAATCTTGATGCTTTTATAGCCCCTTTAATAAACTTTTCTTTAAGAACCAGTGCACCCTAGGGCTTGTCTTGATGAATAGTACCTTTGGTAGAATGGATGTGATTTTAGGATATTTTTGATATGTGTTTTGGAATTAATCTTGTGTAGGAGTTTAAATTCAAATTTTGAAAAATAATTTGAATCTGAACATGCTTTGGCCAGAGGCTTATTTGACATGTATGACTTGTAGGAGAAAGTTGAGATCAAAAGTTTAGTAAATCTTTTATATGAATTAATGGTGATTTACTAGGCTGAAATTTGTCTTTTCGTATAAATTAATTTATAAATGTTCTTAATCTAAATTTTGGTGTGAGCTTAGAATGGGTATATGATGATGTGTGCAGAAGCTTAAATTTATTTGAAGTGTTTTGATTTATATGGATTTATGGTTGAAATGCTTGTTTTATGTAATTAAATAAAGAAATGGAAATTAAAGTGTTAAATTGTGAAAACATGTTATGTTTCTGTTTTTAAATTGTTAATCACATTCCCTTGCTGTTTTGTGAAGTTAAATACTTTAGTTTGCTTTAAATATGTACACAATCACCATCAAGGTTAACCTTAGCTAATGCATGTGCATGTAGATCTTTACCGACGGTACACGTTGACCCGGAGGAGGAGGGATCCGCTAGTGGTGAGCTGAACCAAGTTAGTGGGCATCAAGACCTGGACCAAAGTCCGAAGAGCCCAAGGCTGTTTAACTTAGAGGAAGCACCGAGTTACATATAACCTTTTGGGATAAAATCTCACTTTTACTTTTCAGATTTATTGTTTATTTTGTGCATTTACGGTTTCGAGGAGTTGCTTTGAAACCTAGATGCATGATCCTTAGGACTCTCTATGCTCTTTTACTAGTATGTTAGGAACGCTAGTGCCATGCTCTAAGGATACGGTAGAAGTCGAGTAATGACTCATTGCTCGCGAGATATAGGATGCTTATGTTGGAATCATAAGTTGGTTAAATTGACTCGCTCATGTGGTAAGAGCAATGGGTTCGGGTCTCGACCGAGTAGCATGGTGCTGGTCTAAGCTATTGAACGTACCAAGTGCTTGTCGGAATGGGACCGGTAAGCCTAGTACCTAATGAACCAAAGTGGGGAATTTTATCGCTACTAATCTTGAGATGCCTCTCGGTTTGATTCAGTGCAAGTGTGAGTATGGGCGAGTGTGAGGGCGTTCGAACCTTGTACTTAAGACCGTGGCATCTTTTCCTAATCTGGGAGTGACGGAACACTTTGGTTGGGGTAGACCTATTTGCTTTTCTTTGGATTCTTTGGGGTCTACCTTCCTCCGTGTATCTTGGGTTTACCTTGCAAGGATATAAATCGATCGATCGTCGGTCACTCGCCGTTATCCGAGTCGGCTTGACCACCGCTACCCCATGTTTATTTATGGAACATTTCAGATTAATATTGATGGATGATTAATCTTGTTTGTACAACCATGCTTGCTTAGCTAGGTGCTTACCTAGAATGGTTAACATACTAGAACTTGAGCTAAAATTTGAAAGTAAGGATCAACTCTTAGTTGCTTTTGGCAAAACCCACCGACCAAAAGCCTTGCATGTCTAATCGTGTCTTTTATTTTGTCGGGAAGTCTTCTTTGATTAGTATTAGTATACTCACCTTGCTTTTGTTGTTGTTTTCGGGTAATCCCATCCGGCCCGGTTCTATTCCCGAGATGGTTGGGAACTTGAATGGGAGAACGATGATGAGGAGTGATATGCATGGATGGCCTCCTGTGTATCATGCGTTAGTTTAGTTTATTTCATGCTTTAAACTCGAACCATGTTTACTTTTATGTACTCAAAACCTGGTTTGTAATTTTAAGTACTTATGGACCTTTTATGTAATGTAATGTTGTACTGTCCCGCCTTGGGCTTAGCGCATAATCGATCTGTAAGTGATTTACCGGGCATGACCCGCAGAGGCGCAGAATAGTTCTTTATATATCTTAATGGCGTGGAGGCTTAGCGATAATACGGAATTATTTTGGTTCACGCACCACCAGAGCGTTATGCACCAGAGTAATTAAAATAACTTAACAAACTTGTTTTGGAATAAAATTTGCCAAGATTAATAATCTTGCTAAGTGAGTAGGACGTTAAGGTTTAATCTAGTCCGAGAGGCCCTAGAGGGAATTTTTGGGTTCTTTCAGGTGGCTAGTACTCTATGGTGTATTTAATCTGACTTCCAAAGACATTTTATTCTGTCAAAACTTACTTTCATGCACAACCATACTAGTTCATCACGTTTTGCCATACGTGGTGGTACCACAGGAAAGTCCTGTGAGGGACTAGTGGGACCTATTCCAATGGGTGCCACGTCGTCAAGCATCTCGTCACGTTTTGCCATACGTGATGGTACCACGGGAAAGTCCGTGAGGGATGAGTGAGGCCTATTCCAATGGGCACTCACGTCGCGTCTGTGTCTAGCCATGTTTTGCCATACATGTGCGAACCCGCAATAGATAGGCGGAAAGGACAACTCCATTCAAACGGAGGTGTCCGAGGGTTGACGCTCCATGCAGCGCGGCTTTACGCATGGATACCGTTTCTATAGTGAACGGTAATGAATGTGGACGCTTTTGTGAGTGCTGGCACAAAAGGTCTTGAATATCTGTGATTTTCTGCAGGTACACTAACCACGGTTGTTAGGAACGGTAATTTAAGAAACGAATAGCTTCCGACTAGCTATTATAAGGAGAGACGTATATGTATGCCTTGCCACCGCACTAACGCTTTTGAGCTTAAAAGCTTTGTGAGGAAGTTTAGGACGCTTTTTGCATCATGTAAAAGCTATCAAACCAAAACTGAACTTAAATCATGTGTTGCTTGGTCTCTACTTAATTTGTGTTTCTTAAGGACCAATCATGATAGTTTGATGTTTGTGATGAAAGTGTTAAGCAAAGATTGTAACTAGTTGCTGTCCAAATTTTTCTAAGGATTATCTAGAAAATTTCTGGCTAGGTGCTCTTTAGGGAAATTGTTCATCACCTAGTTAAGAATGCTCTCTGAATTTCTCATGATTTTAGGATGCTTAAAACTGAAGTTAGGATTAATTTTGCTAGGCAAGGTCATGCTGAAATGCTGTTGAAATTCTGAGTTAGTCTGAAACTCGAATTTTTACACATAGTTCCTAAATGAATTTGACCAGAAAATCTATAGCAAAAATGTTCATTATCTAGCTTAGATCATGCTGTAAAATCTCATGGTAATTGGGTACTCAATTTTGAGTTATGGTCTTTTAGTGAAGCTCTGTCCTGCTGAAATTTCTGGGCAACAGCACTCTGAAAATGGATCTTTTTTTACAATCTGATTTAATTCAACCATTGAATACCAAAATGTGAGTTAGAATGTTTCTGAACTACTCACAAAAATTTGGAATTTTTGGGGTACTGGTTTTTCAGTTATGAATTTTTGTTCTAAACTGCCAGTTTTTGCCATATGCATGTTAAACTCATCTTTGTGGGTCTAACGTGCGCTTGTAAATTATTTTTACAGATGGCTGCCCCTGGTTTCGTTGCGGTGGGTGCTGATGGCACGTTCTCCACCAGCGGCTTGCGGTGGGAGGGCTTCACACGCATTGCGTGGAGAGCCTTGTGTGCTGTCGGCTACACCACCCCTCCTTTCTACGAGGGGGTGGAATACGAGGAGTTGGGTGTGCCTAGCTGCCGAGTACGAGTGACCGTGCTCCCCCACCCGGGCCACCCTGAGTGGGCGGACTTGAGCATGGAGCTCCTGTGCTACCGCTCCTTCGAGGCAGTGGAGTCAGCAGCCTTGATGGTGCTCCACACCCTCTCTACCCGCCGACCGCAGGAGATGCTTCAGACACCGTTGGGGTTGGTTCCAACTTTGGACCCCAACGATCCTTTGTGGCTAGGTCGGATGGCCAATATAGCCACACTTCTCGATTGTACCCGTATGACACCGTGCAGACTTTGAGCACGTGTTTGAGGGCCTTTGCGCTCTCAAGGACGTTCGCCGAGTTATCGCGGATGACTTGGCCGCCTCAGGAGCCACTTGGTACGTCCACTGGGTTGTCAGTCTCTTCACAGAGCACGGTGGATACACTCAGCCATGCAGCTATTGCGACCTCCGGGGTCGGCTCTGGCTCGGTCGGGCACACGGTTTCG
The DNA here is from genome assembly GCA_022644695.1 of Cenchrus purpureus. Lineage (NCBI taxonomy): Eukaryota > Viridiplantae > Streptophyta > Magnoliopsida > Poales > Poaceae > Cenchrus > Cenchrus purpureus. The sequence goes on from CP053464.1 coordinate 118,746,921, forward strand.
ATTGAGCGTGGCGACCACTTGCAGCAGATTCTGGACTTACAGGCTGGGCAGCAAGAGCTGCAGGCTCAGCTGGCTGACAGGGATGCCGAGAGGCTTGTGCACCTTCAGCACATCCAGGATTTGCAGGAGCAGGTTGAGGACCTCGAGCTCGATATAGAGCTTTGGAGGGTGTTGTGGGCATGCTTCCAGAGCACACCACCCACGGGCATTGGGCCCGGCGATGGCAGATGGAGATCGGTGGACCCGGAGGAGGTTCAGACGTTCCGGACTCAGACTAGGAGTGTGGTGCTCTATTTCTACTTGTCGCGGGGAACTCTCCATAGTTTGTACATAGGACCTAGATCCTAGATGTTGTAGTAGAAAACTTGACATGTACTCTTTGTTAGCCCTTTTGGTTGGTTTTTGTGCTAGGCTGACTTAGAGTATTCTTTTGTGTAGCTAGATGCTACATAGTGACCCACATGTAATGATGATCCACCAAATTTTGTAATCTTGTAATTATGGTGGAAGAACACCTTTCCGGCAGCAATCTGCCTAAGAAATGAAATGAAGGAAGTTATGGTCATTTCTGGATTTTGCAATGACTACCCAAGTTGTTCTAAATTTATAATGGTCATGCTCACAAAATTCAGCATATTTGCATGTGTAGTTTAAGAAATATCGAATTTTTAGTAAGCTACTAGCTGCTGTCCAAACTGCTAGACAGAACTTTGGAAATTGAATTTTTCGACCCCTGTAAAAGATGAATCTGATCTGGAGTTGAATACCAAAGTTGAAGCTTATGAAATTCTACACATGCTGACCAAATTTTAGAAATTTTGACTTCTGTACACAGAGTTATGAATTATTTACTCAGGACTGTGATGCTGTCTGAAATCTGAAATTTTCATAAGTTTGAATTTTCGTATGCATATTCTTCTTGTTACTCTTTTAAGCAAGCTTTGAATATGTATCTAATGAAAGTTCAAAATTTTCAGATGGCTGATAATACTCACAATGTTCACGAGGGCTCTCATGGTCCGAGTGGTGGTGGTCTTCCTCCACCTCCACCGATGAACCCTACAGAAGCGTTCATGGCTGCCCAAACGGAAGTGCTGAGGCAAATCCTTGACACACAGAATCGGATTGCACAGAGGCTTCAGCAGCCTTTCAATCATCAAGGGCCAAATCAAGATGGGCCTAATACGGTCATGTCATATGACAAATTCGAGACAATGAGGCCACCCTTGTTCACTAAGGCGAGAGGAGCCCCTAGAGGCCGATGCTTTCATCGAGGCCCTAGAGGCCATGTTTTCCATCTTTACCGCCTTCTCGGAAGAAAATAAGGCAGGCTTCACTCGGCAAGCGAGGGTGAAGCATTAATCTGGTGGGAGCATTTCAAATCCATGCAGCCACAGGGGTCACCTTACTTGGGCAGAATTCAAGAAAGCTTTCAAGAGCATTATATTCCTAAGGGGCTTATTGATAGAAAATGAGAGAGCTAATGAATCTCAAGCAAGGCTCACTCGGTTTATCAAGTGTGCCCAAAGTTTAATAGTCTCTGCGTATGGGGACTATCATGTTGATCTTGATAAGAAAAGATGGAGCGATTCCGTGAAGGACTTGATGGAGAGCTCTATGAAAGGTTGAACTTAATCAAAATTGATAGCTATCCTCAGCTGGTGAATTTGGCTATCTCTCGGGAGGCGCCATGAAAAGAGCTCAGCAGGATAGAAGAGGAAGTTCAATCAAACTTGAGGCGTGGCCAAGGCAAGAAATTTAAGTTTGTGAAGAAGAATGTGCGGTGCCACCCGATATCTTCATCTGACGTGGGTGATGAAACAATCTCAGTCTAAGCCGTCTGGCAACTTTGGCTATCGCAGCACCCAGCAGACTGCTCCTAGGCCTAGTGCACCCCCACCTGCCCGCAACAATGAGGATCGTCGTTGCTACAACTGCGGACAGGTGGGGCACTATGCTAACAAGTGTACACGCCCTACAGAATCAGCAAAATCAGGGCAAGGTTCCAAGTAAAATCGGGAAAGAAACAAAGCGTGCAAGTGAAGCAAGGCCGTTTAAACTTCACCACAATGGTTGATCTGCGAGGAGCACCGATCTTGGCGGGTACATTTTCTATCCGTGGTCGTCCAGTTACTATATTATTTGATTCTGGTGCTACCCATAGTTTTGTTAATGTGAAAACCATGAATAATTGGGATTTGAAGTGGTGTCATACTAATCAGCCTATATGATTGCCACCACCGGGTGGAAAGGTTGCTTCAAATCAAAGTAGCCTTAAAGGGTACACTTGAAATAGGTAGCAAGACTTTCCCAACAAATCTTGTCACTTTAAGTCTTGATGGGGTAGATGTTATCCTAGGCATGGAATTGGATGACTAAACAAAGTTGTCCTGGATATTTCGAGAGAATGTTAGAAATCAACTCACCTTTGTTGGAATTCAATTCTTTACCTTCCTCCCAAAGGCCATAAAGGCTCATGTGTTATGCAGCCATAACTACTCAACTTGAGGACATTCCGGTGGTATGCGAGTACATGGATGTCTTTCACGATGATTTGCACGGCTTGCCACCAGACGAGAGAGGTTGAGTTTGTCATTGAGCTCTGCACTGGCACCGCTCCTATTTCTAAGCGATCTTATAGAATGCCACCCAAAGAACTTGCTGAATTAAAGAAACAACTTCAAGAGTTGCTTGATAAGGGCTATATCCGCCCACTCTTCTCCTTGGGGTTGTCCGCCCTCTTTGTGAAAAAGAAAGATGGTAGCACGAGGTTGTGTGTGGACTACCGACCTCTCAATGCGGTGACTATCAAAATAAATATCCATTGCCCGCATTGACGTGCTATTTGATCAATTGGTGGAGCTAAGGTCTTCTCTAAGATCGATCTTGATGCAGGTATCATCAAATTAAAATCCGACCTTGTGATATTCCCAAGGCGGCTTTCTCTACTCGTTATGGACTTTATGAATTCTTGGTCATGTCCTTCGGTCTTACAAATGCCCCTATCTTATGAATTCCGTATTTATGACGGAGTTGGATAAATTGTGGTGGTATTCATTGATGACATACTTATTTATTCAAGAATGAGGAAGAGCATGCGGAGCATCTTCGCATTGTCTTACAACGCTTAAGAGCACAAACTTTATGCTAAGCTCTCCAAGTGTGAATTTTGGCTAGATAGTGTTAAATTTACGGGCACACTATTTCTAGCAAGGGGTATGTCATCTCGATCCAAGCAAAGTGCAAGAAGTTATGGATTGGCAACCCCTAAATCCGCTCATCAAATCCATGACTTCCTAGGCTTCTGGATATTATCGGCTTTATTCCGGATTTCTCTAGGATTGCTAAGCCTATGGTAGTACTAAAGAAAGGTGTGAAATTTGTGTGGAGTGAGGCTTGTGATAAGGCTTTCAGAAAATTAAGAGAACTTTTAACTTCAGCCCATGCTAGCCTTGTAGGACAATTCAAAACCATATCGAAGTTTATTGCGATGCTTGAGAACATCGAGTCTTGGTGTGTTCTTATGCAAAATCGAGTTATTGCCTATGCCTCAGGCTTAGCCCTCATGAAAAGAATTACCCACATGACTTAGAGCTAGCGTGATTGTTCATGCTTTGAAAATGTGGAGGCATTACCTTATGGGAACCGGCTAATATCTTCACTGACCACAAAAGCCTCAAATATATTTTCACTCAGTCTGATTTAAATATGAGGCAAAGAAGATGGTTAGAGTTAATAAAAGATTATGATCTTGAGGTCCATTATCATCCGGAAAGGCGAATGTAGTTGCGGATGCTCTTAGCCGCAAGGCTCACGCAGTGCCTATCAATGGAACCTTATAATGACACTCTATGTGAGGATTTGAGAAGGCTAAACTTGGAAATTGTTGAACAAGGAAGCCTAAATGCTATTTCATGAGTCGACTATTTGATAGAATTGTTAAGGCTCAACTTCAAGATGAGGGTATTCTTTTGATCAAACAAAAATTGTTAGAAAAAGATCCTAAGTATGATTGCTTCCGGAAGGATGAGAAAGACATAGTCTGGTTTGGACAACGCCTTGTTGTTCCAGATAATTGGGAGTTGAAAAAGGAAATCTTTGGATGAGGTCATCTCTCAAAATTCTCTATCCATCACAGGAGTAGTAAAATGTATCAAGATTTAAAGGAGAATTTTGGTGGTCCAATATGAAGGTGGACATAGCCAAATATGTGTCGGAATGCGATACTTGTCAAAGAATTAAAGCAAGTCATTTGAAACCTTCCGGTACTCTTCAACCTCTACCTATACCTTCATGGAAGTGGGATGACATAAGTATGGACTTTGTGTCGGATTTCCACTCACATCTAGAAATCATGATTCCGTCTCGGGTTATCGTGGATAGGTTGACAAAAAGGCGCTCACTTTATTCCGTCCACACTAAATATGATGCCAAAGATTATGCAAGTCTTTATATTGAGCACATTGTTCGCTTGCATGGTGTTCCTAAGACCATCATTTCGATGAGGATCTCTCTTTGTGTCACGTTTGGGAACCAATTACATAAGTCACTTGGCACCGAGGATCATCGAGGTTCAGACTTATCGTCCTCAGACGGATGGTCAAAGCGAAAGAGTGAACCAAATTCTAGAGGACATGTTGCGAGCATGTGTTATACACTTTGATAAAAGTTGGGACAAGTGTCTATCGTTGGCGGAATTTTCTTACAATAATAGTTATCAAGCCGACTTGAAAATGGCACCTTTGAGGCTCTTTATGGACGGAGATGTCGTACTCCCTTGAACGGTCACAGGCAGGAGAGGAAATTCTTTGGTCCAGCCCTAGTTAAGGATCTTAGAAGAAAAGTGAGGGTAATCAAGGAAAATTTGAGAATTGCTCAAGAAAGACAAAAGAGTCATTATGACAAGGAAAGGACACCTAGGGAATACAAAGTTGGTGACTTTGTGTATTTAAAAGTTTCAGCCAACCAAGGGTGTCCGGAGGTTCGGTGTGAAAGGAAAGCTAGCTCCTCGCTACATTGGTCCATATGAGATCATTCAAGTCATGGGCGATGGCGTATCGTGTCGACTCTGATCGGTTCTCTGCCGTACACAATGTGTTTCATGTCTCCCAATTGAGAAGATGTGCTAATAAACCGGACGGGGAAGTCATTGAAGAAGCTAATGCTTGGATTGAACGGATCTATCGTGTTGAACATCCTCTAAGGATTCTTGATATTAAAGAAAGAAAAACTCGAAGACAATCCGTGAAGATGTATAAAATCCAAATGGAGTCATCACCATGTCGATGAAGCCACTTGGGAAAGCGAACATTATCTCAATGAGAATTATCCGGGTTTTCTTGAATCGAGACAGTAAGTTCTTTTCCCTGCTTGCATCTTTTAATTCTTAATCTCGGACGAGATTTCTTTTAAGGGTAGGCTGTAACATCCACGATGTTTAAGTGTGCTAATGACATTACTTAGCTATGTTAATCAAGGTTAATTACCTCTTAAGCATGTTTGACATGATTTGTTACACTTTTGCACAAATGACCTTGGTCAAAGTTACAATTTCGGTCAAACCCCTTTTGAATCCTAAAGAGGCTGATTTGGTTTTCTTCGCGTTCTCCAAATTTTCTATAGAAGTTCAAAATTGGCCAATATAAAAGTTCTTCCGTTATTTTTAGGGAACACATTTTTCATAATTGGCGGACATTCAATTTTGAGTGCAAAGCCGCTTAAATTCGAGATGAAATGCACAGTAATTCGGGCAGATTTCCTGCGTTCAGCGATTTTCCCACAAAACCGTTGATCAAACATATGTCGCCTTTGTGAAAGTTGTAGGTCTATAGCTCCTCTACAACTTTTAGTTTTGGAGATTTTCAAGTTCTATTCAAAATTTTGAGATTGCATTTTCAAAAAATTCGAATAAAAGCAGCAGCGTCGGGCTCGCTCAGCGCCATGGGCGTCGCGGCCGCGTGCCAGCGCATGCCAGCGTCGCGTTCTCGGCGTCGGACTGGTCCGCCGTGGACCCGGCGTCGCGACCCTTGGGACCTCAAGCCTCCGCCGGACCATGCGCCGCAGCATGCCAGCGCGAGTTCTTGGGCCGCCGCGTGCCGCCGCCCATCGTGCCGCTCGCCAGCAGCTAGCCCGCTAACGCTCGCCTCCTCGCCTCACCTTACCTCGTCAGCTCGCCTTGTCTTATAAAACCAAGCGAGCCGCGCTCATTTTCCGCGCGGCCGCCGCATCCGCGCTCATGGCGAAGCTCCTGCCCACGCCCGGCCCGCCCGGCCGCTCCTGCACTTCCTCGAACCTCCCGCACCTTCAGGCCACTGGCCACCCAGCCCATCGGGCGTGTGCCAGTGAGTCGGCGGGCCTACCTTCCAGCCTGGCATCGATCGCCCAGGCCAATGCAAATCCAATTTTGTTGGGTTCCTGGTGAAGAAACCTACCTTTTCTAGAAAGCATGTATAGGGTTTTCTGTGTAGTTTTGAATGAAAATTCAAACTCAGTTTGAGGTGTTTTAGTGTAGTTTAAAATATACACATGCTATGGACTTGAATTTTGGATATGTTGCTCTGTATGACATGTTTAGATTTTGTGACCAAAGTTGGCATGATTTTGATGTGTAGATTTTCAGTTATGATTTATGTAAGCTTTATGCTAGATTAATCTTGATGCTTTTTATAGCCCTTTAATAAACTTTTCTTTAAGCACCAAGTGCACCCTAGGGCTTTGTCTTGATGAATAGTACCTCTGGTAGAATGGATGTGATTTTAGGATGTGTTTTGATATGTGTTTTGGATTTAATCTTGTGTAGGAGTTTAAATTCAAATTTTCAAAATAAATTTGAATCTGAAAGCATGCTTTGGCCAGAGGCTTATTTTTGGTCTAAATGACTTGTAGGAGAAAGTTGAGATCAAAAGTTTAGTAAATCTTTTATATGAATTAATGGTGATTTACTAGGCTGAAATTTGTCTTTTCGTATAAATTAATTTATAAATGTTCTTAATCTAAATTTTGGTGTGGCTTAGAATAGGTATATGATGATGTGTGCAGAAGCTTAGATTTATTTGAAGTGTTTTGATTTAATATGGATTTATGGTTGAAAGGCTTGTTTTATGTAATTAAATAAAGAAATGGAAATTAAGGTGTCAAATTGTGAAAACATGTTATGTTTCTATTTTTAAATTGTTAATCACATTCCCTTGCTGTTTTGTGAAGTTAAATACTTTAGTTTGCTTTAATATGTACACAATCACCATCAAAGTTAACCTTAATCTAATGCATGTGCATGCATGTGGCGTGTAGATTTCGGACGGTACTTACACGTTGACCAGGAGGAGGAGGCTGTAGAGGGTGAAGTGAACGAGTTGGGTGTTCATCAAGACCTGGACCAAAGTCGGAAGAGCCCAAGGCTGTTGCTGTAGTGTAGAGGAAGGCAAGCACCGAGTTACATATAACCTTTGATTAAAACTCATGCTCTTTTACTTTTCAGCAATTAATGTTACTTTGTGCATTTAAGTTTGAGTTGCTTTGAAACCTAGATGCATGATCCTTAGGACTCCTATGCTCTTTTACTAGTATGTTAGGAGCGCTAGTGCCATGCTCTAAGGATACGGTGAAGTCGAGTAATGACTCATTGCTCATGAGATATAGGATGCTTATGTTGGAATCATAAGTTGGTTAAATTGACTCGCTCATGTGGTAAGAGCAATGGGTTCGGTCTCGACCGAGTAGCATGGTCTTGGTCTAAGCTATTGAGCGTACCAAGTGCTTGTCGGGGAATGGGACCGGTAAGCCTAGTACCTAATGAACCCGGTCGGAATTTTATCGCTACTAATCTTGAGATTCGTCTCGGTTTGATTGGTAGTGCAAGTGTGAGTATGGGCGTGCAGTGTGAGGCGTTCGGTAACCTTGTACTTAGGACTGGCATCTTTTCCTAATGCGGGGAGTGGCGGGAACCGCACTGGTGGGGTAGACCCGCATTTGCTTTTTTCTTTGGATTCTTTGGGGTCTACCTTCCTCCGTGTATCTTGGGTTTACCTTGCAAGGATATAAATCGATCGATCGTCGGTCACTCGCCGTTATCGAGTCGGCTTGACCAGCTACCCATGTTTATTTATGGAACATTTGGATTAATATTGTTGGATGATTAATCTTGTTTGTACAACCATGCTTGCTTAGGTGCTTACCTAGAATGGTTAACATACTAGAACTTGAGCTAAAATTTGAAAGTAAGGATCAACTCTTAGTTGCTTTTGGCAAAACAACCCACCTGACCAAAAGCCTTGCATGTCTAGTCGTGTCTTTTATTTTGTCGTAAGTCTTCTTTGAGTATTAGTATACTCACCTTGCTTTTGTTGTTGTTTTCAGGTAATCCCATCGGCTGGTTCCATCCCGGATGGTTGGGAACTGAATGGGAGAAACGATGATGAGGAGTGATATGCATGGATGGCCTCCTGTGTGTATCATCGTTTGGTTTAGTTTAATTTCCATTGTCTAAACTACGAACCATGTTTACTTTTATGTACTCAAAACCTGGTTTGTAATTTTAAGTACTTATGGACCTTTTATGTAATGTAATGTTGTACTCTGGTCCCGCCTTCGTGTGGGCTTAGCGCATAATCCGATCTGTGTAAGTGATTTACGGGCATGACCCGGGAGCGACAGAATAGTTCTTTATTATTGCTTAATGGCCACGTGGACGAGGCTTAGGCGATATCTGAGAATTATTTTGACGATTCTCACACATATATACAAGAGTGGGCTTGCCTATACCCTTTCTAGTGGCATGCCTAGTTTAGAGAGGGTAATTTTGACATTGATAGATAGTGATAGCTACAAATTAGGGTGGTAAAGATCGTCTAGTCCTCTCTAAGACCCTCCACAATGTGCTGCTAAAGTGATGCCAAAACAGGAGAGAGAAGATTTGGGCATCACTCCTACCACTATGGCTAGTGATGCTTGCTTTGAGTGATGTCTAAAAAATGGAGAGCGGTGAATTTACTTTCGCTGATGCTATCTCTCTCTGACACACATGCATGATTGAAGGCCTAGCACCCAAGACCATGCACGGAGTTAATTCTGTCCTTGTTTATTGCTAAGTAGGTCCCGCAGTGATGCTTGCACACTGCAGCAGGCAAAGAGTGATGCTCATAATCTAAACTGGGACCCAGATTTTTTTTAGCTCTACTGTCACGTTGTGGAGGGCCTAACCCTACGATTTCTGATGGCACTCCTAACACAAATATTGACCAACCTCCTCACTCCCTTGCACCATGCAGCTAGTGGACCACTACAGTCTACAACCCACAACCAATTGTGATTCATGCCAATGCTTTGAGAAGAGGCGTAGGGGCACATAATAAAATAAAAAGAAAAAATGGGTAAAGATGAGTAAAAAGAACTCCAATGAATTTAATTTTTTTTCATAGACTAAATGGAAGTGAAAATCAAGTGTTTGGTATTATAACCATTTTATAATAGATGGATAAGTCTTCCTTCAGTATGAATTGGTTGTTGCTAAATATGTATGTACTTTTTCAATGAAAAAATATTAACTTGTCGATGTACTTGGTAAGTGCGTGCGTGTATGGATCGATCTAGCCCGCCGTGGTGTGCTTCTCTCATAAATCTGAAACTGTTTTAGAAAAATGTTTGACAAAACAGTTTCTCCTGGTTGTGTCATGTGGATAAGAGCGTGAAATGTTCAAAATGTCCTTTCATTTTCCTTTTTCTATTTTCTTCTTTTATTTTCAATTTTTTCTTCATATTATTTTTCTTTTTATCTTCTCTTCTTATCCTTCCGCTCGTTCCGTTCTCATCCATTCGCACGCCACTGCCCAACCACCATCTCCCCGCTGCTGGCCCCCACCTCGCCTCCTTCCCACCGCCGGCTCGCCCCCACTCACCTCCAACCTACACGCGCCGACGACGTCCTCCATGCTCGCCTACTCCCTCGCACTGCCGGCCTATCTCCAGTTCATCGACCACCACCACTGCGGGACTCCACGCACTGCACTGCGCCATCGCAACACTTGACGGGGCCGACCCTTGGCGTCCCGCCACCTTCTCCCTCGACCTCGAAGCCTGAGCGTCCGCCGCCGGTCACCTCCTCCGCGGTGCCGCACCCGGACCTCGAGCTCCCCTGCTCCGCCGCTCCTCATCGATCGGCGTGTCGCCACCGTGACGCCGCCACCGCCGACCATCTCCCAGCGGGGTTGGCAAAGGGCATGCGGAGCGGGCGAAGCCACTATTTTTGGCTCTATCGCTCGCTTTCTGCTCTAGAGAGCGTGATTTCCGACCGATTCTCGTCCGAAGCTGTTTTCTTGCCGCGTTTGGTAGGGCTCCATCAAAAACAGATTTAGAAGCTGCTGAAGAATCCTTACCATATGCACCCTAAGACTAACTCCAGTAAGGAACTGGATCCCATTCCCCAAACTCTCATTTTGAGAGAAAGAGAGAGAAGAGAACAGCAGCTGAGAAGGATGAGCCCTTCAGCAGCTTCTGAATCCCCTTGTGCATCCTGCAAAGGCAGTTGCCTCCCGCGCGCCGAGGGAATGGAGGAGATGGTGGGTGGCGGCCGACGGGAATGGAGGAGGTGGGCGCGGGCTGTTGGTATTTGTTAAGCCCACCGAAATATTATGATGAATAATCCGTAAGCGCACGGATACTGGTGAGCACTTCACCCGGGAAGAGGGTTTTAAATATCGTATCCACAGGGAGAAGGGTGAGAGAGTATCTTTGAGGTGTATAGCTGATCCAAGAGTATCTAAGGACTTGAGAAGATAAGAGGTAAGGGAGGTGCTACGGCTGTTCTAATTCTTACTCTTGTAAGCTATGTTCGTACTACCTTAAGGGGACATTGACAAGGAGAAACACTTTGAAAAGGGAATCTCCCGGCAACAGGGGTAATCCTACAAAGGCCTACATGACGGATGTGGATTGCAAGGACTCAATGATGCTATCACCACCACGATCTACCACAGGCTATCCGGAATGTAGGGAGCATCCACAAGTAACCCAGATGTAAGCACCATGCTTACACCCAAACTACTCCTCTACTCTATAGATTCATATAAAGTAAAGTACTCAAAATAGAGTTGCGGACAATAAGAATAATAAGAACAATGTGCTTACTCAAATAAGAAGTTGATCATGCCGTAGAATCTCAGAAGCAAGCCCCCGAAGGAACTTGATCCCGCAGGTACAAGCCGAAGAGGAGACACCACAGGTCAAGGCTTCTCCAACTCTTCCCCATCACCGCGCTCCAATCTCTCGAACAAGACTAGCTAGATCTCTAGGATCGTGGATCTAATCTCTCAACTTGATGCTCTGCTCTCAACTCTAATACAGGGCTTCTAGCTCTACATCTTGTCTAATTCTAATTCTGGTTCTAGAACTAAAGGAAAGGCCTGTCGACTGGAGTTGAAGATCTGATTGATAATGATCTGATCTATGCGTCAGGGGGGTCTGGGGTTGCTTATATAGTCCGGAGGAGGTAATCCGTCACCGTAGGATCAAACCGACCTAAACATGTGGTTTAGATTGATCCTCATAAGCGGTGGAAGGAACATTCCAGAAGCAGGGCTGACGTGGCGTCGGTGGTGGGCCCCGCCTTCGCGTGGTGTCTTCTCGTTCCTTCTAGATGCTTCTTTTCTTGTAGATCACGTTGGTTAAGTTCGGGAGTCTTCCGGAGCCTTCTAGACTTGATTCCTTTCGTGTTTTCCTGTTTAGTCCCTGCAAATCATAACTTCACCAAAACTCATGGAAATCTTGTCAGATAAACCCCTAGGTCTATGTTTATATTTATTTTATGCCCTTTTTCATGTTTAGTTGACAAGTAAAAGTATACGTTAATATGTGTGGGGAGGAGGTGAGGTCGACTGTCGCGGCCTCCGAGATGGCCGGAGACCGAGGCGCTACGGCCGCGGCGCGTCCTTGTCGCACCCCTGCTCCGAATTGAGGTCGTCGATGGCAGGATGAGCGGGAATCGACCGAACCGAGCTGGCCGACACGGTGGTTGAGCGGGCGGCTCCACGAGACCGCACCACCACGGTGAGCAGTCCCCACGGCGTCCACAGGCCACGTGGCACGCTGAGCCAGCGGCTTCCAGCGGCCGCATGTGGCCCAGCGCCAAGAGCAGGACGGTGTTGAGAGCGAGGACGCGAGCAACCACCCAAGCTCATTGCCATTTGGGGCTCGCCACCGCCGGAGCCACCGCCGCTCCGTCAAGAATCCAACGCAGCGGAGGAGCCGCTACGCCGTCAGAGCTGGCGTGGAGGAAGTCGTCCGCCATCCTGTGGCCTCCGGCAAGACGCTTTCCTTCGGCTCCGCGCCCGCTCCAAATCGAGGCCGGCCGCCCCAGATCGAGGCCGCGCCCCTGCTCCCTCCAGATCGACGCCGTCCGCCCCTGCTTGAGGGAGAGGAGAGGAAGACAGAGAGGGAGGGTGGAGGGTGCTGGAGGAGGAGTGCCGGCATGAAGAGGCCGAGCGCCTGCTCGGCGGCGAGGAGGAGGAGGAGGAGGAGAGGAAGACGGAGAAGGAGGGCAGAGGAGAGGGAGAGGAAGGGTGCTGGAGGACGAGGAGAGAAAGTGCGGAGGAAGGAAGGGCGCGATGCGGCGGTTAGAATGCGGGTGGAGCGAAAAATCGTCGAGATGCGCTACGGAAAGTTGCCTACCGCATAATGTAGATGTTGTTGAGGCAACCGCTGGAGTGTCTACATTGTCCATTTTTCTGATTTTGCGCGGGTGCGGAAAGGGAGCTGCTGCAGACTGTCTAAATGCTGTATAATTTGAACTTCTATATTCTCTTTGAAATACAGATTAGCCGTTGTACTTATCTTGCTCTCGTTTTGTCTTTTTGCAAAAGTGAAAAAAGCTAAGGAAATCATCTTTTGCCACTATACCCTAATTCCGAAAATGACCCTGATACGTCAACCCGTTTCCACCTAAAATTACGCTTCCCTGCCCTCCCCGCTCCCCTCTTCTCTTCCGGCTGCGGCTCGAACTTCAACCCTAGAGCCGCTCCCCCCGGTCGCCCTCGGCCCCAAATCTCAAATCACCCGTGGGAGCACGCGCTCGAAGGCAAGTATGCTTCAGATCCCCATTGCTTCTGCTTCCTAGGCGAGCGCCTCTCGATTTCGCTTCTGTTTCGACCTATTCCATGAGAAATTTGATGGTTTCTTCGGTGGAGCACAGTGGTTGCTGCTGCGCTTGCGCTTAGTGGATTTGAGAGATTTTGTTGTTGAAATTTCTTTCTCCCTTGCAGGGTTTCTCTCATGGCTCGCGTCTACGTAAACCTGGATCCGCGCGTCACGGCGCGGGAGATCGAGGACGAGTTCCGCACGTTCGGGGTTCTGAAGAGGTGAGATGCAGCACCTTTTGCTCGATAGCTCTAAGCTTCTTTTCTTAAGTTTTGGATGGAAGTGCTAAGATAGTGCTACTGCGCATATGGTTTTCCCCAGTCATCTATATTGGTACTGTAGTACTGTTAATAGCCTATAGGACTGTATGAGCTTCTTTGTTCGTTCCTTTGCCTCACAAGAATGAAGTACTTTGTGGTTTTGGGTATGATAGTTTTGCACCGAGGGTGCCAGTGGTAGAACAGCTGTACAGCAGCCAGTTGCCGACTTATGTGATATGGAAATCAGTAAGGCTAATGTGGTAGAGTGATTCAACACCATTTGCGCATGTAGTTTGTTGAGTAGAACAGGTTTAGTAGAGTTGAGGCTGTTTCTTATAAATCTTTTTTCGGTAATGCATATCTACTGTTTGAGAAATAGAAGGGAAAAGTGGGAGCACTATGTTCACATGTGAAGCACATGGAGCACCTGTAAGTCCTATTTTGCCAGGGCTTGGTTTTTTTAAGGTTTTTCATGATAAGTTAGCAAGTGTGGTTTTAACTTATCAGTACATATGGGGCTTGGCCTTATCTATTTAGCCTAAGACGAACTTTCAGTGCAGACTTACAATCCCATTTCATGTTTACTGCTTCCTTACAATCCCATTTCATGTTTACATATGGGGCTTGGGCTTCTTTTCTTTTAAAAGGCTTGTGATTATCCTTTTATTAGGCAGGGCTCCTTTTAAAAGCTAAGAGGTCACCTTTTGCTCGTTCAGTGAGCTAGCATTAAAGTTATTATTATGCTGCATGTGGATAAAAAGAACATAATAGAAGTACTAGGTGAATGTTACGAGTAAGATGGAATGAACTTGAATTACTATGATAGAGCAAAAGTTGGAATCATGCAAGTAGGCTAGTATTTCTGGAGTGCATCCAACATGACAACATAACAACATTATCTGACCTAGGAATTTATGTGTACAATCTATAAATAAAAGTAAACTGCAGTTGATGCAATAATAGATGATACTCTCATGAAATTAATCCAGAATCACATTTCCTATGCTCTCTCCACTTGAAATTACAAGGCTTATTTAATTTAGTTAGGGCAAGCCATTGACCAACATTTACTCTATTAATTGTTAGTTTTTGTGACACAAAATTGATGCCATTAGATTCATATTAGAGAATAGTTACTTATGATTATCACGGAGTGATATGTATCTCTGTGCAGAGGGGTTATATGTGGACTTGTGCAATGATAGGTATATATTCAGAGTTGGTGGATTCCATGGAAGGCTTATGTAGGTCTTGTTGAATGCATCAGGCAGTTTTTCTTGCATTTGCATGCCGAAGTGTTATTTCTTGGTTGGTGTTGATTAAGAGTATACTAAGTCAAAAACTTTGATTGTAAATTTTTTTTGTTTGTATGCCATTTTTAGCTTAATTCAGTAATCAGTATCATATATTTTGTACATTACATGATTAGAGGAATTCACTTGTACTGATTTTTCCAATGCAGTGTATGGGTTGCTAGAAAACCACCAGGATTTGCCTTCATTGACTTTGATGACCGATGCACAAGATGCCATTCGTGAATTGGATGGTAAGAATCAAGGATGTCTATTTGTTATTTGCACTTTAAAGATCTTGCCCTTAGCTGTTTGTCTTTCTCATGGTTAATTATTGCATTTTCTGGCAGTAGGTAGTTTTGTTATGAAGAATACTTCTAAATTTTAATTAAAATGTTTCATCTTCTCACTTATCTGTACTTTTTCCTGGAAAATTCTCACTTATTTGTACAGTATATGATAAAACTTAGACAATAGGGTAACTGCATGTGATTTCCAGCAGTTATCACTTTTGGTAGGAAGTTGCATCTCCAATAAAGTGGTAGCTTATGCAAGGTCAAATTCTGAAAAATACTGAGTGCACCTGCTTTTGTGGGTTCTCATGGCATTGGGGTGCTACAATTAAAGTCTTTTCTTCTAGCAAGTGATTTTTTGTTGGGTTCTTTGGTTCCTTGCTTCTTCTTACAGCTGGCTAGTAATTAGTATTGTTACAAAATTTAATCTGTACTGTTCAGCTACTATACGTCTATACTTGATGGTGTCATATGTATTTCTGCTTTGTTGCCTTCTAGAAGTTAATTGTTGCTCATGTCATGACATGGGAGGAAATTATCTTTGGCAATATTTGTGCCTGCATTTTGGTACCTGGCAGTTATATTTCTACCAGGAAATGTACTGGTATCCATTATATGAACTTAGTGAAAAACATGGTGATAACAAGCGAAACTTATAGCATGAGTGGGATGTTTAATATCTTGGTGCTGCCTATATTACAAATGCATGTGTTTACTAGTGACACTCATGTACTGTCCTGCAAAATGAATACAACTGCGTGACTCTAAAAGCTGCTTGAGTTCATCTTAAATTGCTAATCTACTACTCTTGAAGAGTGTTTGCTATTAGTGATTGAACCATTTTCTTTGCTAATCTACTACTCTTGAGAATGTTTCCATTCATGATTTTCTGCATGTACTGTTGTCAATCATGTTTGATAGGTAAGAATGGATGGAGGTTGAGCTGTCAACCAAAGCTGGTGGTGGACGTGGCCGAGACCGTAATGGTTCTGATATGAAGTGCTATGAGTGTGGTGAAAATGGTCACTTTGCTCGTGAATGTCGCCACGGATTGGTTCCGGAGGCTTGGTAGTGGAAGGCGCCGCAGTCAAGTCCTAGATATCGCAGTCGAGCGAAGCCGCAGCCGCAGCCCAAGATATCGGAGGAGCCCAAGCTACGGCAGAAGGTCATAACACCATTCCCATCTCATGCATTAATTGTGCAATATGCAATAGATTTTGATAAGGATTCTTCAGAAAAACGGCACCTAGAAAATCTAAAACAGTGTCCATTTGAGCACAAAACCCAATTCCTAAATGGCATCTAGTTAATGATCTAAAAAAAGGCATCTGGTCTTCAAATGCAATTTTGTGGGAGTTTTGTGTTTGTTGACCAGCCTAGTCGTAGCTATGTTTTTGCATTTTGCAATTTGCTTAGCAATTCAACTAGCCTCTGTATACTCACTGATATTTTAATAAGATGGTAGGCAAAAATAAAAATGGCATGTGGGAAGAAGCATGGAGATTAAAAAAAGTGTAATGTATAATAGGGATACTGTTGCTGCTAAATTTGAATGACTAGAGTAGATGTATTCTTTTTTTTTTTAATTGAAGACTAGATGTATTCGACACATTCTTTCTCAAAGCTTCCATTTCCAATGTTGATCCAAAGCTTCAAAGGCTGCTTCTTTGCTCTGTTAACTTCTACAGCGCCTGGCTTGCTGTATCATGTTCAACACAGTGAATTTATAGTTTGGTTCTTTATCATGCATTGAGACTCTTGCAGCCATTATGCTGACCAATTTCGTAACATTGCATTGCACAATGCCTTTTTTGACACATTACCTTTTCAACAAGTTAATTTTGTGGTCATATTATCTGAAAAGAAACTTTCATTTTCAGGAGCTACAGCCCACGGGATCGTTCTCCTAGGAGGCGGGGTGACAGCAGATCACCACCACCTCGTGCACGGAGTCTGAGCAGGTCGCCTCCACCAGCTCGTGCGCTGAGCTACAGCAGGTCGCCACCTCCCAGCAGGTCGCCACCAGCCCGTGACCTGAGCAGGTCACCACCGCCACCTCCTCCCAGGAGGAGCTATAGCAGGTCCCCGGGCAGCAGCCCCAGCGTGATGAGTCCCCATACGGCAATGGCAATGATGCTTGAGATCCTTAGCTGCTCCAAGATGCTGGGAAAAATGTTAGGGGCCCCAGCCTGTTTTTGCCCGTGCGCATCGGTACAACTTCTGTAACTCTATAGGATTTTAAATTCTTGCATTCTATCGTTTCAGTATTTTGTGTTTCTTGTGAGGACACCGCTGCTGATACAATTGGAGGCAGGAGCCTATAACGTTTCTGTTTCGAGTCTTGACTACATGACTCTGGGTGCTTGTAGTTGTCAAGACAAAAGATCTGGTTCCTGTGAGATTTGTATTCGTAGATTGCTTGGAATATGGACAGATTGCTTATCTTGTGCGACGTGTTAACAAATGTTTGGAGCTGAAGCCCAGCTGCGGGCTCGTGATTTCAGAGGGTCACTACTCTGTGCTACTCCCTCCGTTCTTGTTGATAAGGCTGTTGATAAGGCGCGAGCTAACACGACACGGTTTTCTAAATCATACTTTGACTATTCATTTTTTTATATTATATTAGTTATGGTTATGAATTTATACTCATCGGAAAGTACATTTGGTTACAAATCAAATCATGTCAAATTTGAATGACAAAACAAAAAAATAGATGGGTAAATTATTAGTCAAAAATGATAAAATTTGAATCTCGTTTTGCGTGTACGCCTTATAAATGAGAACGAAGGGAGTAGCAGGTAGGAGCAGCGGGAGATGGCCCGCATGGCACCAGCATGCACCGGTTACCGGTAGCTAGCGGTGGCAGCCCTGACCCCGTGAATCATGGAAGCGATGCGGCACCGGTGTCGCCATTCGGCATGGCCGCATGGCACCAGCATGCACGGGAAACAAGCAGATCTCTCATCAGTCACGGGTGGCGCACCAGGACTCTTCCCCATCTACAAGTTGCCAAAAGGTTGCCGCACCCGCACCGCACAGCACAGGAGGACTTTGGATGTGCACGCCCGTGCCACTTGTTAAGGAAAAATCCAGCACAGTGGGCGCAGTGGCGTACACTTGGGTCACGTGGTTGTCCTTGTCATAGCTGCAACTTCACAGGCAGCAACCAACGGCTGAAAAGGCTCCATTGATCCAGCCTACTCATTCCATTGCCCGAATCAGAAATTTACCAGCGATCTCGTTTGGGAAAGGTAACTGCTGCGCGCCTGCGCACCTCACCGTTCACGTGCTCCCTCCCCACCTTCTCCCTTGTTCGCAAACCCCAGGGACGGACGGACGATCCAGAAAGCTCTACACTACTGCATACTGCTGACAACATCACCGAACAATCTTCCATGAGAGGTCAAATTCCTGCAATGTTGGGGGCACTGACGCTGTGACGCATGAACAGCGAAGTTTCAAGTTGGAGATGCACTCACATGCAAAAGAGAAACACGAACACCTCTAGATGGGTATGTACAAGGCTGGATTACACAGAAGGTGAGGAGGACTGCATGCGTTCCGTGCGACTGCGATCGAGTTCGTGCCGTGCATCGAACTGCTGTACAATTATTCATGCTACACGGAAAAGCGCGCGCGTTGCATGCGTTCAGAATCTTCGGATCCATTCAGAGTCGGCAAAATTAGCGAGGCCGTCGCCGAGGAGAGGGGTCGGGGCGGCCGCCGCCGGGTCGCCTTCCGCCTTCTCCTCAGCAGAAGGACGGGACGACGCCGTCCGACGAGCCGCGGGCGCCGACGCCGCGGGGAGAAGCACGCCGCCTCCTCGTGCTCCAGCGCCTCGTCCTCGGCCTCCGCCGAGCAGCGCTTGGCGAAGCGGCCCTTGATGCGCGGCCGCGTCTCGGCGTATCCTTGCGGGACGCGTAGCGGATGGTCTCGAACCGCCGGTTCTTGCGCTTCTCGCGGTACCGCATCAGGCGCGCCTCCCGCTCCTTCCCCTGCTCACCACCGGCAACGCCGGCGCGGCCGCCGCCAGCGCGTCCGGCACAACCGCCACCTCCGACGACGAGACCTGCAATAAGCGATTCAAGGCGTCAACATCATCCCCAGTCCACACAAAGAAGCCACTTTTTTCGTGATGTTCACTGAGGATCCAGAAATCATGGCACAGGAACGAGGCTTACGCTGTGGTTCATGGAGTGTTCGGGGTAGAAGAAGCCGCCGCTGGCGATGTCCAGCTCGGGCGGCGGTACCGGCACGCCGATGGCCTTGATGCCGTCCATGGACCGGGAGAAGTCCAGGTCGACGCCGAGGTACCCGTCGGAGTCCGCGAAGAACGCGTCGGTGGCGGTGGCGCTGTCCTCGTGGCTGTTGTCGGGCTCAGGTAGGAGCCAGGAGGCCGCCTCGGCCTCGTTGCTCCCGTCGTCGTCGGCCGCCGCTGCCGCCTCACCCTGGGCCTGGGCCCCCGCGGCGGCAAAGGCCGGGGACGGGAACGGCTGCGTCGCGTCGGCGAGCGCGCCGAAGAAGGGCGCGACGGGGACCCGCTCGGCGCGCGAGCGGGTTCGCCGAGTGGATGTCGGCGTCGCAGGCGGCGCAGAGAGCGGCGGCGTCGGCGCGGCACGTGACGGCGGCGGGGGCGTGCTCGCAGACCTCGCAGAGCCAGACGCGCGCGTGGCGCGACCCGTCGCCGTGCGCGCGGGCGTCGCACCCGGGGCACAGGAACGCGCCGTCCGCGCGGCAGTGCAGCCGCGCCGGCTCCGCCGCGCACGCGTCGCAGGGCCGCGCGCCCACCACGCCCCAGTACCCCACCGCCGGCTTCTGCTCCAGCTCCGCTGTGGCGTCCATGCCTCTGCTCACTGCTCTGCTCCGGGGCGCGTCACGAGACGAGCGAGACGCTGCTGCGGTGTCAGGGGTTTTGCGTCGGAAATGGTTGGGCGTTTGGTGCGCGCCCGGCAGAGGAGGCGTTTTGAGGGGTCGGCCGGCACGTGGACGGGCTGGCGGCCACGAGCTGGGCGGCCAGTGGACCGGCGTCCCGTCGCTGTCTCGCCGGGGCCACCCACCACCTTTGTTCGTTGTCCGATGGTGCCTAGATACGACTACGAGTACTTCGCTAGCTGCTGGATTAGTGGAGTTGCTAAACGTCACTGGAAATTGACCTCTAAATTGATGCCAACGTAAGATGCTTAGATGCCTTTGATCAAAGGGAAAGTAACACCGAAAGGTTTCAGTTCAGGCTTCACATTAGGCTGTCGGTTGCACATCACTTCCACTGCATGTAAAGTGTACTTTGAAAGCAGGAAATCCTCAAAAGCATATTACTATGATCAAAGTTTATCTTCTCAATAAACTATTAATTGCCATTAGAAACAATATCATTTTAAAAGGTACTTTTGAATTAAAAGCATGCATGGAATTTGAGCTTTGCAATAAACTGTTTATTCCTACAGGATCAACCTAAATTTAAAAGGTATTTTTGATAGAAAGACATGCAATTTGATCTTTCTTAAAGTAAATTTGATGTTGTTAAAATAAACATCCTATGTTGATGTTTGTAAGGAGTAGTACTCCGTGCTTATTTTGTAATATAGTATCAGTGTTCGTGGTGAACTTGAGTTTTCCTCTCAATCCACACAAATTTTCTTGTCAACGGCAATCCAACTACAACGAGGTTTCATCCTTTCACCACTTTTTCTTTGCATCTTTATGACTTTATCCTCTTCTTTGTCAACTCGAGTGGCTTCTCTCACACCCTCATGCGGTCATGCCACAGCATGTATATCAAGATCTATCACCGTGTTAACTTGTCAAAATGTGTAAACACCTCTACTCCTAGCATAGCCTGATCTTGCAGTCGGTAGTGTTTCAACAACCTTAGGTTTGGTGATCTTTCTGCCGAGACAATAGTAGCCATGAAATTTGTGATCTTTTCTGCCGAGCAATAGTCGATTGCCTTGGCGTAAACTGAGCTATCACCATCTTGTGTCCGCCGTAACTTTTCCTACGAGCCTGATAATTTGAAAAAGTCTCGCGAAACGACATCTCTTTTCCCCCAATGAGCAAGTGCAAGTGTTTTCGGGCCCTCTGTGCTCGAGAGGTTCCCTTTTGTGTAAATAGGCGGAGAGGTGCCTCCTATAAACATTTGAGAGATTTCCATCATAGTTTGAACTCATTATATTTTCAATACTTTCTGATGCATTTTGACGTCAGCATATTTGCTGTTGTATAGTCTTTTAAAAAACGGATGATCTACCACGGAACAAGTGGTTTTACCCGTGACAAGTAACAGTGCAGCACAGATTTTACGGTAGTGACACAGAACTTCAACAAACAAAACACTAGTGACAAGTAGTGCTCGCGCACGAGCAGATACCCTTTCACACTGGCAGAACGTCCTTTTCCCCTCGGAAAAAAAAGCTTTTGGATGCGCCGGAGAAAAAAAGAGGCGGTTGGTGTCACTCGCCCGCTGCTGTGCGACACGAGAGTGGGGAGACCCCGGATGCCGGCCGGATGCGACCGCGACGGGAGCAGCAGCTCCCTCCTCCGTTCACCCCGTAGGACGGTCGCCCCTCGCCAGCTGGCGCGCTCCGGTTGGCCGCCGGCGCGCTCCGGTTGGCCGCCGGCGCGATCGCCCTTATCCCCGGTGGATACGCGTGGGCCCCCCGCCAGTCGGCGAATCACAGGCGAGATCTAGATCCTTCGCGGCTAGAGGCTCCTGGGACCTGCTGGGGCTCGCGCTGCGCTTCTTGTTGCCCGCGTTTGGTTGGGTTGAAAAAATTTAAGGCCGTCTCGCGACGCATAAGATCACGTAAGTTATTCAGAAAATCTTCGCATGCGTAACTGCACTCACGAATCTAATGAATATAATTAAGAACGATTCGCTACGAATGCCACAAGAATCATGTTTTAATCGGCTCGACCGCCAGAGATTCGAAATCGCGATTTTGTTTAGGGTTGTGAAGATAGTAAAACTGACTTTATTTAATACTTTTAATTACCACAAAGTAAGATTTTTAATGGGGTGAAAATTTTTTCACCCCCTACCAAACAGTTGTGGTGCAACGCTGGCCGTCCGTCCAGGCCAGCCCATTTGGCGTACCGGTGGGCCCAACACCCGTCTCTTTCTCCTCCATCTGTCCCTGTTCAGCACAAAAAGGTGCTTTTTTTTTATAAAAAAAATGGCTTGACAAGAACACAACTGCACAAGTGCGCGCCACTAGCAAATACAGACATTGTTTGGCAAAAAAACCAAGTGTGCCACTAGCAAGTACTTAAAAAAAGACATCGCTTGGCATTTCTAAAGAGCAAATACAGACATTGCTTGGCATAGAAAATGTCTACACGAGTGTGCCACTAGCAGGTACACTGAAAGCACACGTCGTGCTCTACTGCTCTTGGTGTAGCAGCACACGACATGGCCGATCTTGGCAAGTCTACAAAACCAAACCACTGGAAAGTTCCGGTACTAAATGCTAATGCTACTACTATAATAATATTCCACCATCATCCTAACAATAACAAAAAAGACACCTTTCTGATTTCCCCAAAATCGAAAACGACCGTTCGAGCGCGGAAACAAGAGATGTAACGTTATGTAAACAGGTCGAATAGACTAATAACCAAAGCTAAACATCAGTGGAGCGTGAGCGTGACGGCTCTCAGCTCCGACGGATGTTGAAAGCGCCGGTTCATGTCTGTTCTGGGAAAGAAGAACGCCCCCGCCGGCCGGCCGGCCGTTCCTTTCGGAAATCCAGATAAGCTGCTGAGATGATAAGACTGGAGGCCGAGGAAGTGGAATTGGAATTGGGATTGGATTAGAGAGAGCCCCGCCGGTGACGGTCGGTCCTGCACGTAAGTGGAGACGGCATATCTCAATCCGGCCTCGATCCGGATCACGCGGACACGGCGAGAGATAACGCACGTACGGATCGGCACAAGGAGGCACGTCGCCGTCGTCACGTCGGTGTTGAGCGGCGACTGGCGATTTGCCGTGCTGCCCGAAGGCCACTACTGAATTCGCGCGGAGGCCCAAGCCCAAGCACCTTTGTTCTCGGCCCGTTTTTTTAAGCCAGCCTTCGAAATGTCTCCTTGGTTTATGGGCTGGCCCGTTTAAAAGAACTTTGTGGACTCTGCCTGCTTGAGAGAGAGGAGCAGAACAGCCGCCGCCGCATCTCCCTCTCCCTGTCTCCTCGCCGACGCAACCGGCGCCGCTGCTAAAACCACGTAAACCCTAACCCCTGATTCCTCTTCGGACTCCACCAATCCACCAGCTCGATCGCAGTCGGAGGCTCGGAGCCCAGGCATCCATGGCCGCCCCCGCCGCCGCGCCGCTCGACGAGGCCAAGGCCAAGAGCGTCCTTCGCCAGGTCCGTGGTCCAGCCTTGCTGCCCGCTGCGGTTTTTTTTTATCCTCTTTTTTGGCCATTTTTCTGAGAATTTTCAGTTCGTTGGCGCAGGTGGAGTTCTACTTCAGCGACAGCAACCTCCCCCGCGACAAGTTTTTGCGGGAGACAGTCGAGCAGAGCGACGATGGCCGTAACGATCTCTCCATCTCCTTGTTGATTAGTACTTTTGTCGGCAATCTTCTGATATTTTTTATTTTTTTGGGGAACTGTGCAGTGGTGAGCTTGGCCTTGATCTGTTCCTTCGCGCGGATGAAGTCCCACCTGGGTCTTGCAGCCGATGTGAAGCCTGAGACTATGCCGGAGGAAACTGTGCTTGCGGTGGCCGAGGTGCTAAGGCGTTCTCCTGTGCTCTGCGTATCGGAGGATGGTAATTCATCCCTAACCCTTTCCTTTTTTTTTAGATTTATTGCGCATCTTTAGAACTTGGTGCTTCGCAATTCAGTGGTGGTGTTTCCTCTTTATACTAACAGTAGCTAGGAAGATAGATTCCAGGAGCTAAATCTGGGAACATAAATCTTAGCTTGTGGCTATCACCTTATGGTACATGTACATCTAGATATCTAATAAGGTGATGTGCCTTGAGATTGCTTAATATCATTGTTCCTTCTTGTCTGTTGTTTAATTTTAGCTTCAAATGCATTAATGCAAAGTTTATAGCTGTATTGATAAGCTACTACTATAATAGGTTAATAGCAGCCATTCTGTGTGGATAGCCATGTCATTATTCTGTATTCTTTATATTACAGTGTTAAAGGAATAGCTCATACCATCAAACATACTGATAGACACAAAACTACTTATGATGTTCCATTATGTCATGAGACATGATGCCACAGAGCGGTAGTTGCTTTCAGATGTGAACTGGGATAGCACTCATTTCACTATCATCTGAGTATCTGACATAATATGTATTGTAACTTTGTTATAATATTTTTCAAATGCAGGAAAGAAGATTGGTAGATCAAGTGAGTTGCTGAAGCCAGATGAGGTCATAGAGCAAGTAGATTCTAGGACCGTTGCTGCGTCGCCACTGCCTTACAATGTAAAGCTGGAAGATGTCCAATCTTTCTTTGCACAATATGCAAAGGTGTGTTCTTTTTTCATTCAAATACTGCAGTCGATGTGCTAGTGATTGATTAAAAAAATTGCTGAAATACGACAAAATTTGTACTTCCATTTCCAAAATGTTGTTTAGCATGATCAACTGCTTTAGCATACAATCAATACCAATATATGGTCAGATTGCTGTTGTATTATTTGATATTCAGATTCTCAAACGGAGTTAATGCATTCAATTCCATTAGGATTCCCCCCTACTGTTAGCTTATGAACTGATGTAGTTATCTGGCGTTTTTTTATGTTATGATGTACTTTGAAGTTATTATACTGCAGTACATGAATCATATAACACAAATAACTATTATGGTAACATTTCTTTTATGTACTTCTGTCTAAACTCATAGGTGAACAGTGTGAGGCTACCACGTCATATTGCAAACAAAAAGCACTTCTGTGGCAGTGCTCTAGTCGAGTTTTCTGAAGAAGAGGAAGCAAAAAAAGTTTCAGAGAATAGTTTGGTTTTTGCTGGGGTAAACCTGGAAATAAGACCAAAGTAAGCCCACTAGCTTATCATGGTGCATGGTTTCCTTTATGTGCACAAAATGCACGTTTTATGAGTACCTTCATAAAATGTGTTAAGTTTTGATCTCTGTCCCCTCTGTTGACTAATGGTCAAACCTCCTGTAGCTGCTGTTAGTAACTTGCTTTCCTTTCTTTTATGTGCTACTGGTATGAAAGTATGTGAAATGAGCTGCATTTACATGTATGTATTTTTAGTTTAGACTATAAGGCACTTTGATATATATACTGTACCTAAAAGGACTAAATGTTTTCTTGGTCCTTTCTCACCATGAAAGTCTGCGAAAGCAGGTTAATTTATGTTGATCAAGTGAAATATTATAAGGTTGCTGCAGTGTAATTATCATTAAATATCTGTAACTAGGAGCCATCTTTAATTTTCTGGATGAATTGTGCTAAACAAGCCAACAGTATCTTGATACTACCATTTTTACCTATTTCGATTTTGAAAACATTTTTTTAGATTGTTCATCCTAATTGTTTACATGTTTTCATGATATGCAAATTAACCTATTTCTTTCATATTGTAACATGTAAATCTTTGCCGGAATTATGAAGGAAGGAATTTGATGCTGAACAGGAATCTAAAAGAGAAGAATACGAAAAGGCGCACCCTATCAAGGATAGTCAGCATGAAGGGTGAGTTTCTTACAGCCTTTCTAGACTACTGTGTTGTGTTTCTTTAGTTCAAATAAAATTAAGAGTCCCTGAAATTTAATTGCAGCTTTCCAAAAGGCCTAATTGTGGCCTTCAAATTGAAGAAGGATATGGCTGAGTCTGCGGTTCAACAAACTAACGAAACTTCCAATTCTATGGAGAATGCATCAGGCGAGGCATCTGAGAGGATCCCAGATAAAACTGATTCAAAGGATGACAAGTCCTCAGACGACATGACCAAGGAGCAAGAGGTAAACATTAAGGAAGCTACAGAATCTGAGAAGTGCACTGGTGATGCCTTGGAAGAAAGCAAAAAGCATGGAGATAGTGAATCATTGAGCAGGGATGGCAATAGTGTTTCCGCCAATGAGAAGAGCCCAATCTCGAGGGAGGATCTGAAAGAAGCACTCAAGAAATTTGGAAATGTTCGGGTAATAATAATTCACACAACTTTCAGGATTTTGCTTTTGTTTTTATAACATCAGTCGTAGTTTTATTTTATTGCCTTTATTAAGAAATAGTATGGGTCTCTTTTCACTTTCATGTAGCCTATAATATAAGTTGCAAGTATACCAGTTATTCAAATTCATATATGCTCCACAAATGAAGCCGATAGCTCAAAGTTCAGCTCATGAGTTACAAACTTACGCTGCAGAAAAATCTTTGTTTGCCACTGAATAATTCCCGCTTATGTGATTGTGTTCCACCTCTAATTAAATGCTTCTTCATCCGAAGCCATTAATTTACGGAATCTGTTCATTCATGTCTCGCTACCAGCCATCTGGTGAACAGTTTGCCATTAGCATGTGAATAACAGCCATACCCCTACATGCTATTCTTTCGTCCAGCTCTACCTATTTTTGTTGGGACTAATGAATGCACAAGTAATATAGACTATCTTAATCTGTGACTGCTGTCTTAGTGCTGCTTGAATTCTCTTCTCCCTCACCGTATTCCTTTCCTCTCGCACTTCTCTTATTCTCGGAATGATAGCTCCCGCTGGCCAATAGGTGGGGTGTCGTACTGACTACCTCACCATTGCTCTTGCTGACGCGGTTTGCTCATCATGGTAACGGCTTGAGACCAATGAGGATACTTTTCAAGAGCTGCAGTTGAACAATAAGATGATACCAATAGTGTGGAGGAAGAAAATTTGAAATACGGTTGGAGTGCAATGAGTTATTTGGTGTTAAATAATGGACTGTTTATGTTTTTCATATACTTTCCTTTTCCTTTTCAAGATGTACTTTCTTCAGACCAGTTGACAACTGGGAAATGCTTCTGAAATTTGTTAACCTGACAATTTACTACACACTGGTACTGAATGAAAATTTATATTTCATTGTAGATTCCTGCATGGCGAATTGTTTTTTCTTATTAGTTTGGACCTGTCGGTACAATATATTTCCTTACCATATTTTTCCTCTTAGTATGTAGACTTCAGCATCGGGGATGATTCAGGATACCTTCGTTTTGAAGATTCTAAGGCAGCTGAAAAGGCTCGCATGGCTGCTGTACTAGCTGATGAAGGTGGCTTGATAATAAAAGAGCACATCATTACTTTGGAGGCTGTGACTGGTAAGATTTTAAGCTTTCCTTTATTTCTCATTGATTTCTTGAAGCTTGAATGTGTGTTTTTTTACCATTTTTTTACTTTAGTAAGAAACAAGTGTTTATTTGGTCATTGATTATGCTCGAGAATGCAGCTTTGGCCTCAGTTTCTGTTCTATTGTGTTTGTAAAGCTAATAAAATTGTGATATTATGAAAATTATGAAAGTATTTTCCCAACAGGCTAAAATCATTTTTGTATAGCTGATCTTGATATTCGTAAAGATATTTATCTGTGAGAGTTCAAATAATTTGGCATTGTGGTGCCTTTTTCAAATTCATTTGTTTCTTTATATATTTGGATGTGTCATGTGGGAGCTACTTTTAGACCATGTTTTAGATCCATAACTAAAAATCTTACCAGTTGATATTTCCATAACAAATTCCTTAGTGCAGCACAGCACAGCGCACTGTGTCCATAAACTGGTTCTTACTCGTGTTTCTGCAGGTGAAGCAGAGAAGGAGTATTGGAGCAAAATTCGCGGCATTCAAGAAAATTACAAGGACAATAGAAGCTACAAGGGAAGGTAATATTTTGCTCTTGGTTGGCTGTTTTATTTTTATCTGTTTATATCTTGTTCTGCACTGTATTATACAAGAAAGTTTACCCAAAAATTAAAATAAAATCCACTGCACGTATGCTATGCTATTTCTATATAAAAATCCTTCTCTTGTGGAATCTGACACTAATTTGAATGATACCCATGCCAACTGTTGTGATTACACCAAAGCGCTTTTTTACCCAATAAAATTAATATAGTAAATTGCAGTCTTGTTGAAGTCTTTTAATTGAATATCTGGTCTGGATTCAACAATAAGTACAAACTACATGGTAATTTTAATGAATGCTGCAATCTGACAGTTTTGGATAGACAAGTTGTTGATGCTACAATTTCTTATATTTAATTATATTGAAAGATTCTCTCTTCAGGTGCTCTTCACACAAGTTATCCTCATTGTTCTGAAGAAGGTAGCTGGGCTTACTCACTTTCCTTTTGTAACTTTTGTAGGGCCGCAAAGAACAGCAGAGGAGGAAAGCAGTTCAATGGGAAGCGAGGAAGAAACCCTGATGCTGAGAAGAATTCTAACAAGGCACAGAAGGTGGAAGCTGCCGCGTGAGGCTAATTTAGCTACCAGTAGTATCTCGAATGAGAAGTATGCACCATGCTGCATATCTCCACTAGCCTCAGTGTCAGACTTGCTCTTACCACTTCGGTTGCTTTGGTGGTTTGTTTCGATGTTTACTAGCACAAATTATAAATAGTTGGTTGAGTTTATTGGGATACCTTAGCGTCACGGAAAAGGATAATCATGACACGAGTGGTCAACTAATACCGTGTATATAATCAAAACTGGTATCGTGAGCTTCTGGCAGGTGTCTCATTGTCTGTTTCTCATACCGTCCTCAATGCTCGCTGGGTTTTGCAGTGTTTGGTTAGTTTGATTGTACGTGACTTGTTTACATGGGACTTGCTGTTGTGTTTTTTGGTAGTAATCGGATCACATCTCACACCATCATCAGAATGAGCCTTCACAAAATGGATACAGACACCGCCCTGCACCAAGCGTTATCAGACGACGAGTTTGATTTCCTCAATTTTCCTTAGAAGGATACGGTCGCCGTGTCTTCCTTGTGACTCGGAACGGAACGAGCCTCCCTTTTTCGCGGCACGCCGCCATTAAAGCGCAGAAGTGCAGCACGCCACTGAGAACACACATTGGCGCTGGTCGGGCAAGAGGTTGTGCAGAGCATCAGAGATATTTTTTTTATGAGAAAAGAAACTTTTTGGATGTCAAACAACATTTATTCCTCACAAATGAAAAGAAAAACAAAGCACATGAATTACCGAAAAGTTACAATAATAAGAACAAGGAATGTTGATTTACATCACTGCTGCCGGATTCTGCACTTAGACCCCTTATGCTCAGTTTGTGATAGATAAACACCAGGGGATTCGATCCAAGCGGGTGTTTGGACGAAACCTGTGTCGTGAGTGCACTGAATGCGTTTTTGATTAAGGTATGACACCGCAAAAGAAGTTGTTGGCTAGAGATAGTGAGGATAACCTAGTAAGATTGCTAATAGAGGGTAGGACTGACCCTATGAAGTTGTTCTGTTGGTGTCTTAGATATTCCAGTTTCGTTAGCTTTCCAATCCATTCTCCAGGTGCACCAATGAAATTGTTAGATGACAAATCTAGCCTGATCAACTCTAAGATTGCTAAAGAGCAGGATTGGGCTGATGAAGTTGTTCTCTTGAAGATATAGCATTCTCAACTGGCTAAGATTGCTAATGGGGGGATTGGGCCAGTGAAGCTGTTGTTGTTAAGATACATATATTCCAGGTTTGTCAACTTTCCAATCCATTCGCCAATTGTACCAGCAGCGAAACTGTTAGACATGAAATCTACAAACATTAGCTTTGAAGCATTGCCTAGTGAAGCTGGGATGTGACCTCCAGACATGTTGGAACCCAAAGCGAGGATTTCAAGATTAGGCAGGGCATTGCCAATGTTTGGTGGCAACACTCCTCTAACATATTGCCATACGCAGTTAGTCTATTAAGAGAGGAGAGGTTGAAGATGGACTGTGGTATATAACCACGTAGGTTATTGTCAGTAACGCGCAACCCCTACAACCTCCGGTAGTTTGCCTATCTCATTGGGAATGATGCCACTGAACTGATTATAAGATAGAAAGATTAGTTTTATACTAGTGATGTTGCTGAGAGTTATGGGAATGTTTCCTGAGATTGTTCCATGGAAGCACTAATTCCTCGAGGCTGGAGAGGAGATCCACCTTCGGAGGAATTTCACCTACTAGGAAATTTCTTGTAAGGTTTATCGTTCGTAGGTTAGAACAGTTTGTGAGTGTATCTGGAATCGTACCATTGAGCGAGTTATTCGATAGATCAATGACCTCCAATGTGTGGAGACGGTTTAGAGGAGGCAACCGACCAGTCAAGTTGTTGCAGGAGATTTAGTTCCCTAAGCAGCGTGAGGTTTCCAAGGAACGGGGAGATAGGTCCGGACAGGCCTTGGTGAGCAAGGTCCAGCTTGACGACACGCCCTGGGTGCTTCCTGGACCTGGAGCACAGGACCCCGTCCCACCGGCAGAACGGGGGTGCTTGTGTTCCAGGAGCTTAAGGCTCCGTTGGGCTTGCCGGTGATGGACTTCTTGAAATCGAGTAGCGCCAGCATGTCACTGCTGTTGTGGCCGCCGACGACGTTGCCGCCGGCTCCATGGCAGCACAGCAACAAGAGGGCAAGCAATAAAACCATAGTGAGTGTGCGACTGCGAGTTACCACACTTCACAGTTCACACGCTAGCTGTTTCAAGTCTCAACAAGCGCACAGGCCGCTGCCAATGCCCTAAGCGCCTCGACTTTTGGCACACGAGTTCAGTAATTCAGTACAGGTATCTGCCAAAACGTCAAGCGCAAACGTATCAACACAAGCAGAAGCAGGGGAAGAACGAAGATCATCAGAAGGTCAAGTTCTATATTGAAGTTCTAGAAGCAAAACATGCCGTACACACAGATCAATCACCTGGTCGGTTGAATCGACCTCCAGCGGCTAGCGAAGAAGGCAAAGGCAGGAAGGGTATTTCTGGTCGGTTTATGGGGCGGTGCCTAGCGAGAACGTAGACCCGTGGTGTGCAGTGGTCAGTGGAGAACGGAGTGCAGACCGTGGTGGGCGAACCACGCTTTAATAGCAGTTGCAGAGTCCACCACGCGGCATAATTTTCTGCTCTGTTTTTGCCACACCAAATGAAGCCGCTCAAGACTGGAGAAATGATGCAACTTTCCTTCTGGAATTGGAATGATGACGACACTGCCGGTTTGACGACTCGCTAACACAGTGCATCCACATACTTACCATTCACATTTATTGAAGTTTGATCTAGCTTATCTTGGACCCTGTTTATTTTATCAAGCATGTTGTTGATTCGATTGCAGCTTGCCGGTCAATCGCAAACAATGACTATCTGCACGCTGTTACTCTATATATTTGCTCTAAAAGAATATTCTAGTCACGTCGAAATTTTTTACTCTACATCAGTTTCTCTGCACTCATGTTGCCTATATATTTACTCTATATCTAACAACTATATATTTTATTCATCCACCTCAACTATTATCTTCACTTAAAAATATTTTGTTACCTCTTTGGGGACTAAAATGTGAGAAATTAAAAGTTGAGGATTAGAATGTGAG
Source organism: Cenchrus purpureus (assembly GCA_022644695.1). Taxonomy (NCBI): domain Eukaryota; kingdom Viridiplantae; phylum Streptophyta; class Magnoliopsida; order Poales; family Poaceae; genus Cenchrus; species Cenchrus purpureus. The sequence continues at coordinate 118,778,409 of CP053464.1, forward strand.
AAAATAGAAGTTCTAGGTACTAAAACATAAATATTAAAAAGAAAGGGCAAAACAAAACCCCAACCTTTTGACAAATAAAACCCCAACCTTATCTCTCTCCTCACGATCTCTCTCGCTCGGAGGAAGGAGGGAACCGCCTCCTCCTCGGCCCGGTGGTTTCCATCGCCCTCCGTGACTCTCCTCTGCACCTCCCAGCAGGGAGGTCGCCATGGTCTCGTTTTGGTGGTCGCCCGGAACTGCCTCCTCCCATTGGCGCCGCTCTGCCCGGGCGTCGCATCCACTTGGTGCCGTAACTCTTATTTTACGTTGTCTGTGGCGTAATGGAGCCTTTACGGTCTCGTGAGGGTGACCTTTACCGTGCGCTGCAGCTAATTTTACTTCAAATTTTACTCTACATAATTTGCCGCAACACATGCGAGAGCGGTGCGGATGGTCTTATAAGTTCCAAATCCACAGATCAAATTGTTATATTTTAACAATCTGATTCCTCCCAGCTTGCAGATTTGCAATAATCTGAATCTGCAAGCTCCAATTCATTACAAGCTCAAAAGGAAACAAGGGATATGAGCTAGCCCCGTTTAATGAAGCCGTTATCGACTGGAGTAGCAACCAGCAGAGTCACGGCAAAATTCAGAACCGAGCGTATCGTCAAGAATTACGGCTGAGCCACAATCACTGTCAGGTGGGTCGGTCGCTCGCTTAAACATCAATGTGGCGAGGTGGACCAGGGTTTTGGGAGTTGCTAGCGCGGACGTCCGTCCGAGCGCTGACGTCAGACATCAGTCCGTCAATCAAATAGTCGCATCAGGATCTTTTTATTCGGGCAGTGCTGAGCCTACAGTGCTGGCGTGCTGGCCCAACCCAGACCACTCGAGCCTCTCCGCTGCGCGGCGTGCTTGCAAGCATCGCAGCGTCAAGCATGCAGGAAAAATGACGCAAGCACACCGCTCGATCTCTGTTCTAGTGCTAGCGTCGATGGTTGGGCAGCGTGAAAGCTCTGCTGCCAACCCTGGCACACAACATGCATATGATGTTGCATGCAACTCCCACACCGTGGTGAGAGGTGAAGAGGAAATATCGTAAAGTAAAATACGATGCAACATCACATACTTGGCTGCAACATTAAAAACATCTTAAGGGAACATCTTGATTTTACTACGCATCATCGAAAATATCATCTCTCCTGAACATCTCATTGCAACATCAAAAGAATATAAGTTTGCAACACAAGAAATCAATGTTTGCAACATCAAAAACATGTAACACATGAAAACATGATGCGGATCATAGTCTGTTTCATGCAACATCCATTCAAATGCATGCAACATCAAAACAAATCTAGTGCGACATCAACTTCATGCAGACGGGACATGAAAAAAAGCTGACTCCATGAAATCGACTGAGAAGGAAATCTCCATGGCAACATAAATCTCAACCCCAACATCAAATCAACCATTGCAACATGCGAAAAATCTAATGCAACACCATGGGCCTCGTATCCCCAAATCTCGAACTGCCATTGCTCGAACTCGCCATTCTACCTACTCGTGCCGCCACGGCAAGCTCCCGCATCTTCCTCGTGTCGCCGCAAGCAGGGTTCGTCCGGCTGGATCTCGCCACGCCTAAAGCTCCGAACTTCCTTCGCTTGTCGCCGCCTCATGAGCTCACCTGTAAACATAGAGATTCAAAATTTGCAACATTCAACACTAACATTTGCAACATTCAACACTAACATTTGCAACATATTCGTATGTGTTTGAAACACTTGAAACATTTATCCGGAACACTTGAAACATCTCATGAACCCTTGAAAAGAGATGTGCATCTGAAAAAGCGGTGAAACATTTGGAACATATGCTTGCAACATACATATATAACCATTGCAACATATGCAACATCTAAATTTACTTTTGGAACATTCATACCAAACAATTGCAACATATGCATGAAACATGGGAAACACTCGAAAATGTGAGCTTGGAACATGCTCTAAAACGACAGATGCTCACGGTCCACGCGCCGCGTGTCGCCGAGCTCGCCCTAAGCGGGCAGTTGGCGTCGGCACCACGGTCCATGCGCTCCGTGGCGAGATCCATGCGCCCACCGGCCGCAGGTGAGCACCGGGCCGGTGTCGCCGGGCAGCAGAGCTCGCCCTTCCTTGTCGCGTGGCGCGGCATGTGGAGCAGCCTCCTCCACCGCCGCCCGGTAGAGATCTGCGAGGCTCGCCTCGCTCTCACCGCGAGGCGCGGAGGCACGGAGGAGCTTCTCTGCGGGCCGGGCGACGTAGGGCAGCACCACGGTGCTGGGTCCCACCCCAATGGAATGGCCTGCGGTGTCTTCCATGGCGTGCGATGAGAGCGGCCAAGAAACGAAGAAGGCGGTGAGGAGGGAGCGGTGATAATTGATGGGTAGGTGGAGGAAAGGCGGTGAATTTATTACGGAAAGAAAAGGAGTCACGTCTTGTCCGGCGGGAGGGTCCACGTGCAGCCCAAATTTTCTACCGCTACGGACGTCGCGTTAGAGCATATCCGTTTTTAAGCCGTGGTTGGGCGGTTGCATCGAGGAAAAAAACCGAGTCAAACCGAAAATTCAGAAGCCGAGCTCGGTTTTGTAGGTTCGGTTAGATACTTTTACCGCGGTTTTTAAAACCGGACCGCAGCTTACGGTATAAATTGCGGTTTGCAACTATAAAAACCCTAGGGTGGACCGATGACTTCTACTCATGACGTGCGATGACCGGCAAACGACCGTAGCATATGATGACCTCAAGTCCTGAAGAACCAACGCTGGTCACGGGGTACATTCTGTGCTATATCCATCCAGTAGCTGCAACACAATGCCACACACTAGCATAGCACCGAACTCCTAGCACCAAGAACACAGCTAGCCAAGGCAACGATGAGCTCTGTCGTCACGGCAATACTCATCGGCATGCAGCTCCTGCTATGGTTGGTAGCCGTGCCGCGAGCGTCCGTGCGGGCTTCTGGAGTCGCCGGCAGCAACGGAGGAGGGATGTTATCTGTCCCTTCCGATGCGTCCCTGGCTCACTGCCCCACCCGCTGCGGGGACGCCACATTCTCCTACCCGTTCGGGACGGCGCCCGGCTGCTTCCGGCAAGGCTTCGAGCTCATCTGCGACCACACCACCCAGCCTCCCAGGCTCTTCTGTGCCAACAGCACCGTTCAGATCCTTGTCACAGACACAACATACCACGAATGGGTCTATGCTGCCTCGATCAACTTCAGCATCGCCATGGCCCCAGGTACGACCACCTACACCAGGTCCTGGGAGTCGCCTTCAAGGGCTTCGTCGTCAGTTCCGACAACCACATGTACGCTGTTGGCTGCGACATCGAGGTCGTTCTGTTCGATACCAGGACGAACCTGACCATCGGTTCTTGCACGAGTATGTGCTTCGGCGGCGACAAGGCGGCAGCTGCTGGGCTGTGCAATGGGTTGGGCTGCTGCGGCATCGCCTTGCTGGAGAGCATCACGGGCTTCAGATTCACGATGACTCGCAGGGACGGCGGCGTAGCACGATCAGATGCAGAGCCTTCCATCGTCAAGGTCTTCTTAACGCACCAACTTTATGAGTTTGACGCGGCCGACCTTTACTCGAGCTGGATAAACGGAAGTTTTCGTACAAGCCTGAAGGTTTTCGCCATGGATCAGCCAAGTTGTGAAATTGCATCTGCAAATAGAGAAACATATGCATGCAGCACCGGTAGCTTATGCCGGACTGTCAAGTCGGGAGGTTACTACTGCTCCTGCAATCTCGCCGTATGTGGTCATAACCCATACATTTTGGATGGTTGCATCGAAGGTTCGTGACACTGCTGTGCCTACAACCCTCTATCATTTTTTTTCGTTTAGTAACTGTTCTATCTTGCAGCTAAATGTAGCTAGTACTTTCTTAATTTTCATATGTTCTTTGTTCCTCGTATTTTCTTGAGCCACTGTTAATTCCTGGAGCTTGTAGGTTATAACCCCAATCCCAGAGGAAATTGTAAGAGGTCATGTGGAAATATGTCCACCCCTTTCCCTTTTGGGCTGGAAGAAGGTTGTTTTGCACAGGAGAGATTCCGACTTGGTTGTGTGTCAGATAAGTTCACTGTTCTTGACCGAGGAGGCACAAAATATCAAGTGACCAAATTGTCAGTAGAAGATGGATACCTGGGTGTAAGTGTAACCAGCATACTGAACGATTCAATAAGCAGCAGCAACGACAGAATGGCAATAGTTCATACCATTGCCGATATTGACTTTGAGAGCCGAATCCAGGAAGACTTCATGATGAGAAATCTTATTCAGTTCTCTCATGAATTTGAGATCATTATGAAGTGGGCTGTTACCAAATTAACCTGCAAATCAGCCTTGCATAGGACAACTTATGCATGTATCAGCGCCCACAGCCAATGTGTTAATGTCACCCATGGTACACTATATCTAGGATACCGCTGCAAGTGCTTGAGCGGCTTCACTGGGAATCCATACGTACAAGATGGTTGCACAGGTCTCTCTCTCTGCCATAACTATATAGTCTTCTTTTGCTATTGTTTTGTTCTTCTATTTCAGAAAAGATCTTTTACGGTGCACAATACTACCCAGCGGTAGTATGGTAGTATAATTAGTTTTTTTCTATAGTTAAAATGATAATTTGCTCAAAATATAAAATGGTAATTTGCTCAAAATATATTAACCAGCGTAAGATAAGGTTACATAAAAGATTTCATATGTCTGATTTCATATATTACAACAATACTATTTTTCATAGTTTCAATACCCCTATAATACCTATGAATACTACCCATACTACCACTAAAAAAGCCGGTAGTATAGAATTAATTTCAACCGTCGAATCCTTCAAAATATGTCTTTTTTATTACATATGAATCTTTTCCAAACAGTAGCATAGGGTACTATTGTACATCGTAAAAGACCTCATTTCAGAAACCTTCAGGAGCTTTCACCAACTAATAAGTGCCTGCCTTTTCTAGTTTTCTCGTACTGGTGTATTTTTGCCTTATTCAATGCCTCTCTCCTTATTAGTAAATGCTAGAGAAATAAGAAAATTCTAGATAAAAAATATTCGTTGAACAATTTACATACAAATGTGTATACCTATCTATCCAGTACTAGTATTTGTGTAGCCTCATTGCGGTGATTTCAAAGTACCCGACGGTGGCTTGTTAGATGAATGTATAGGGTGTGTGTCGTGTTATACAAGTTGTATGTAATCTAGATTGATTGCCCGGCTGGTAGAGTTGGTTTACATGTGCTAGTTTGTTGTACAACAACCACCGGCCGACCAGGAGATCTACAACGATGTAAATCCACACGAGGGAAGTTTTTCCTCGCCCTATATAACACGCACCCGCCAGCCAGCACAAGGTCACGGCGTTTCCCATCTAATCTTCCGCTCCTATGATTTTCTACATGGCTCACTCCATTAAGTTTACTAATATAAATTTGCAGATATTGATGAGTGCTTAGAGCCAAATGATTGCAAAGGGGTATGTCATAATACCCCAGGAGGATACAGTTGCACGAGTTGTCCCTCTGGTAAAGTGTTTGAGCCAACAAAGTGGAGATGTGTCAGGCCAACTAAGACGCACAATCTTATATTAGGTGATTTATACCCTACATATATATCTACATTCAAATTATTCAAATGCGAAATGATTTTCCTCACAAAGAAAATGCAAAATGATCTAGCTGTGGAAAATTAATAGCATTGGATGCATGCTGCCAATATTTTGTGTAGGTATTGCAATTGGAATTGGTATTGGCTTTGGCACCATAATATTTGTACTCTGTGCAAGTGCAACCATACTTGCTAGCAAGTGGAAGCAGCACAAACAGAAGAGAATTCGAAGAGCATACTACAGAAAAAATGAAGGCCTCTTGCTGGAGCAACTAATCTCAGAGGAAAGTGCCACAAACAAAACAAAGATATTCTCCTTAGAGGAACTAGAGAAAGCGACAAACAATTTTAATGCTACCCGTGTGCTTGGCCGTGGAGGACATGGCACAGTTTATAAAGGAATTTTATCTGACCAAAATGTGGTAGCAATAAAAAGATCCAAAATTGTGGAGCAGAGTGAGATAGACCAATTTATCAATGAGGTTGCTATCTTATCTCAATCATCCACCGCAATGTGGTGAAACTTTTTGGTTGCTGCTTGGAAACTGAGGTGCCCTTGCTCGTTTACGAGTTCATATCGAATGGCACACTATATGACCTCCTTCATGATAATATTAATGCTAAATGCTTATTGTCATGGGATGATCGCATTAGGGTAGCTGTAGAAGCATCAGGGGCACTATCTTATTTGCATTCGCAGCTTCAATACCAATTTTCATAGGGATGTGAAATCTTCCAACATACTCTTAGATGCCACCTTCACCACAAAGGTTTCTGACTTTGGTGCTTCAAGATCCGTTTCACTTGATGAGACACATGTGGTGACCAATGTCCAAGGAACATTTGGCTACCTAGATCCAGAGTATTACCACACTAGCCAACTGACTGAGAAGAGCGATGTATACAGTTTTGGAGTGATACTCGTGGAGCTTCGACAAGAAAGAAGCCAATTTTCACCAATGGTTCTGCTATGAAACAAAGCTTATGCCATTACTTCGTTGAAGAACTCCAAGAAGGAGTTCTTATGCAAATAATAGATTCACAGATTATGGAAGAGGCAGAAAAAGGAGAAATCGATGATATTGCCTTACTTGCACAAGCATGTTTGAGGACCAAAGGAGCAGAGAGACCTACTATGAAAGAAGTTGACATGAGGTTGCAGTTTCTTAGATGTAAGAGGCTACGGAAAATACAGAATTTACCAGGTCATAACGGAGAGATGGAGCATCTGTTATTCCCAGTAACTAGAAACTCCCACACAATGCTCGATCCTGTCAACGCAGCCCGTTTACCTTCTGAAGTCTATGGGGGATACAGCCAAGAGAAAGAATTTGCATCCTCAATCAGTTTGCCATGCTAATTACAGCATACACATGTCAATAACAGAGAAGTATTGCTCCCTTTATAGTTGTATAGTTTTCACAAAGAAATATTTAGTATTGCTCCCTTTGTAATAGAGCGTGCTATTAGGCTGTAATGTATACATTTTGTCACTATGTTTAGAGCTTATACCACCCGTACTCTACTTTTGCCCAAGTTTAGAATTTGTATATGTTTTCCCTCGTTGTGTTTGGGCTTTTGATATTTGCATTGCAGGCCACGTCACTCTATGTGATGGATCACGAGCTTGGGCTGCTGGCATTTGTGCAAGGTATGTGCGAGATCTGGATAGTATATCGATTATTTGAGCCACAAGATGACTTCAAATGAGAAAAGTTTGAACTATAGATCATGTCGAAAGCTACAATTTTAATATAAAGTTTAGTTCATAAAAAGCGTGTGATACGGCGGTCGGATGCTGGTACTCTTCACAACCGTTGTATAACACAGCGGTTGGAACACTGTAGCACCTCTAACCGCCGTACCATATGGCGGTTGGACCCAACCGCCATGTGATATAGCGGTTGTAGTATAGTTTTACAAATTTTGAATTGGGTTATATATTTTTTAAAAATCATAAATATATATATATATAGACCAACACTATTCCATAACTGTGGTAAGGGATGTCATTCCATACCCAAGCCAGCCAAGGCTCCCGCTGTCCGCCCACCACGTGACCAAAGGAGTCTTTATTTTCACAACCCCAAACACGCTCTCGCTCGCTGCCTGGCTCTCGCAGAGCTCCTCTCGATTTCCACCGACTTGCCCCTTCCTCTCCTCTCGGCGTCTGGCATGGCGAGAAGGTGGGCCCCCAAGTATTTAGTAACTTTTTCCTTCAAGTTTTAGCCGAGTCGTCCGCATGGGCAAGAAGCAACATGGGACGGTGGTTGGAGCTCCACCGGCCATTCCTTGCTTCGCTATTACCGTCGTCGTCCTCCTTGTTGAGCTCTCGCCGTATGGCGCAAGCAAGATGAGCCCGAATAAAATAAAGTCTCCTTGGTATGTTCCTCGCTTCCCATCCTCTTCACCACCAGAACTCCTCCATCCTTGCCCCTTCGCTTGTCTCTCGCCGAGTATCACCGCTCCCACACGCACCTCCACCTCGGACACCACCATCGCTCATCACGCCTCTCTCCGCCGCCTCACGACCATCCCCACCACCGCTGTTCGCTTCCACGCGACCTGCGCCAATCTCCACTTTGCTGCTGCGCTTTCAGGAGCACCATTGTTCCCATACGCATCTCGCCTCCAACGCCACCTTCGCCCACCTTGCTCACCCCGCCGCCTCGCCACCTCCACCTCCATCCCCACCACCGCCCGCCCGCCTCCACCATTGTCCCGGTCGCGCCCGTCCCCAAGTTCAAGAAGAAAAGCGTGGTCGCTCTCTCGAAGATGCCATGTTCGTGAGGCCTCCATCGATGCAAGAGCCACCGCAACCATGATGCGCTCCGACGTCTCCTTTACAATCATCCATACAATATTTGCAAACCACAAAAACCATAAATTTTGTTTTACAATGAAAGTAGTCGATCACAAATAATGATATGTGAACACAAAACCGAAACATATGAAATTTGTGGCATTCCGAGGTAGTTTTGTAGTCCTAAAATCAATATACACTGATGCATATATAAATAGTATCTCTATCTCTATCTCTATCTCTACTCGTAAAAAGAATGAAATGGAGAACAAATATGGTCGGACTTTTTCAGAGTGAACGCGTGTTCACCCTCACGCGTCCCACCGATCCATCATCACCCCGCAAAAAAGGGAAAATTTGGTGGTGGACACTAACAAAAGGCGGCATTTGCTCCAACACACTAAAAAATTGTGTCTTTGCTACAACACATTATAATTATGTGGTTATTTAGTCACGGACACCTAATATTATACTCATTTAACCACCAATGAGTTGACTCTCCTGCTCCCCGCCTCCCCACCGCACCCCTACCCCTCCGCTTCCAGGTGGCCACGGTCGTCGGGTAACGCCACCGACGGCCGCGCCGATCGCGTCGACGCCGCCGCCGCTCATCTCCTGGTGGTTGCGTTGACGGGGCAACGCCGCCGTGTGCTGTCTGGTCGACTCCTCCCGCCGCCCTGTCCCACACGCCGAGCTGGGGTGCTGGACTCTTTCTCCTCCGGTCCTCCCCAGATCCCCTACCCCGACCCGGCGGCGTTGCGCGTGTACTCCATTGCCGCCATCACGCCTCCAGCGTGTACCCGGCCTGTACCCCAACCCGGCGACCGGCGTCACCATCGTCTCCAACTCGGCGAATCGAAGGAACCGCCATCGTGGAAGCCATGCTCCGTTGACTCGATGGTCTGCGAAAGGTAGGTCCTCAAAATCCTATCTTCAATCTCACGTCCTCTCTCTTCTATTTCATCCTCTTCCCACCCAATCTCAGGTGATTAGCTGGTTAATCGAGCGGCTGTCGGTGATGAGGGTGCGGACAGTGAGGAGGAACCAAATCCTACCCACATCAGACATACCCATCTAGAGTTCGTGGATGAGAGGATTTGGAGGATTTTCCATCCGTGTAGATGGTGGCGCGTCAAGACCCCAAGCATCAATTCTCTTATTGTTGGACATTGAGGGTCTCCAGTTAGTCAAACCAAATCCAGCATTGCTTTTGCTATGTCTGACCGATATTAAGTTGCAGCACTTTAGCCTTGCTTGTGCCCTCCGCATGCCGCCACCAATTGTTGTTTATAATTAGTGTGTGTATATGTGTGTGATGAAAGTTGAAGCATGCATGATTACAGCTTAATATCCGGCTGCGCTGCTGATATAATTCACCTGTCCTATTTCACAATAACCTGCGATCGGCGGTTCTAATGCATGTTCAGAGCGCATACTTCATCTTATCATGTGGCTGACCCATTGATCTCTCTTGTGCTTCATTTATTATATTCATTTGCTTGCTTAATTTCCACCATGCTTTTATGATTCCATGACATCTATCCATTTCTGCACATATGTTTGCAGCATATGGATCTATTTTCCCATTTTGTATAGTAGATATTGTGCATCACAACAATAACATACTCTGTTAATCTAGGTACAATGTGCATATCGCTATTTTCAATTTCAATCTCTCTGGAAAAATTTATACCCTTATTCCTAATAAAATTGTATGGAGATAGCAGCACCAAACTATTAACACATTACCAGCTAAGTCTTCAGTTATCTTAATGTAATTATTTTGATGGATGATTACTTTATCAGTGATGCCACCACAGTTAAGAGACTATAACTAAGATAATTGTAATGTGCATTTTTCCATCCGTGTAGATGGTGGCGCGTCAAGACCCCAAGCATCAATTCTCTTATTGTTGGCAGATGGTACAATGTGCTTCAGTAAATTGAGAATGTGCTTGCTTATTTTGTGAGGTGAGATCTTGTTGTACACTATAATCCTGATGCCATTTTGTTACATGCTCCTGGAAGTGATAGAAGGTGGAGGAGCAGGGCTTTGGAAATTATTAATTTGCAAGCACATATTTATTTATTTATACTACTTTCAATTGAATCGTTGTCTTGGTTGAACATAATGAATCTTCCTAATGAAATCCAATGGTCCTGTAAGAAATAATATATTACGAGCATCTTGAAAAGCCTAAAGTATGCAATAGAAATGATGTTTTACTTAAATAGCAACTATTATATTAGCATAAATCCTGCTTGCACCAATTTACAGTTCAGCAAAACATGGAAAACAATTTTGCAAGGTAACCAACCTTACATACAGTGGCTGCTCTAAATTTGGAGCCTTATTTGATGTTTGGTTCTAATTTATGGACGTTCATCATGTTGTTTGAACTGGATTTAAGGCCAGACTTTAAGACAAGACTATTTGAATTCCAGGATGTCTTGTGGCTCGGACAGTCAATGGATAGCTAATAGCTAAAATGATAATTACTACCAAGATATATAATATAGTAGCATATTTCATTTTTGAATGGCTAGCCTCTGAAGCTGTGGTTTCCAGTTTCTCATATGTTGCTTTCTAGACTCATCTTCGAAGGCTGCAGTCTCACGTTGTATATGTTTCTTGTTAGTATAGATAGAATATAATGGTCAGCTTCAATTGCCTTTTGGAATCATAAGAAACTATCTGTACTTTGGAAGGAAATATTAGCTATCCATTGCTTGAAATTGTTTGTATTCTGTTCTCAAATGGGAAAAGGAGGTGTTTTCTTGAAAGTCATCAAATGTTTGCTATTTTAAATACTGTGTGCATTGACAGACTTTAAAAGGGTTACATATATCCTGTATTTTCTTATGATGGAACAATTAAATAGCTTCATCCTTTTATCATATTGCTAAAGAAATAGATTAACTTCCCATTGCATGGACTGAAGATATTGTTGTGCTTGGTTGCATTTTTTTTGGCAATCTTTGTGGAGCACAGATCCTGATTATTATGTCCCTTAGAGGTTGGTAAATAGCTGCATTTTAACTTTTTGCATGGTGGACCGCAGGAATGTTACCTAGGAATAGCTTGCTGGTTGATGGCAGCAGTTTTTTTCCTGAAAAAAGCATGTTGATAGCAAGTGTTGATGGAAAATTGGATAGGTAAGTTTTAAAATCTCTAATATTTATTTGAAAATTTACATGTTCACATTCACCTAGCCAAAAGGCTTAAATAGCTTGGTCAAAGTTAAAAAAGTTTGACTTAGGGCAATCCTAAAACGTCATTCTTTTTGGGACGTATGGAGTACTATGTAGCACTCTTTGCAATTAAGTTTTTTTATTTTTTTTATAATAGTTAAGTTAGTTGAACCGAAAAGTTATTAGGTGGTGTACCTTCTATTAGAAGTTGTTGTCAGGACATCACATTGTTGTTTTTCTTATTTATGGATCAAGGAGTGGTCCACCATGTAAAAGTGTTTATCTTGTGATGTGCTGACATATGTGTCCTTTTCAAATGCTTTAATGTTTGTTTCTGGATTGTTTAGCAAGGACACAGAAACTTCTTGATTTTATGTACTCTGGTTCTTTAGAAAATTGAAAAGATCAATGTTTCTTTCTTTGATGGGTACCGACGGTTATCCACCTCTTTATGTGAATCTTTATCACCATGGTGACTTACTGTTTTTCTTTTAAAAATTACAGATTTATGCTCAGTGTTTTGCAGCTCTCCCACGTTGCATGTTTCATCATTCAAAAACTCATGATGCTTTCTATGCTCATTGTCATCTCACGACAGTCTTGAAGATTTGGTAGGATTTGTTATTGTTCCAGTTTGGTCACTGGCCAGCTGGGTCGATGCAAGATATAAGCAATCTATCTTGAACCTGCTGGTAGGAGTAAGGTTTTGCTGCCTGTTCGTCAAGGAGGCGCAGACATATATGTTGTGTGCGTGGCCTACTGTCCTAGAGTAATTAGCATTGTTCTTGTACTTAAATTAGAAATTTAGTTGTGTAACATGATTATTTGCTTTTTTTATCCAATTAGTTCAACTCTCTAATATAAGTTCGTGTTTTCTTCCCGTTATTCTTCCTTCCGTTTTTTGGTCCGATCATTACTCAAATGTCATTAGTAAACTTGGAACAATTGTACTCTATAGTTTATATGCATGACAATAAGGAACATAGTATTATAGTTTTATTACCCGTAGCAACGCACGGGCATTATGCTAGTGTGAGAATAAAATCCTCAATGTCATGCTAACCTGCAAAAAATCGGCCCGTTCGTCTCTCTGGTGGTTGGTGCTGATTCGTTCTGAGATAAAAGTATTGTTAGGTGGCTGGTGGCTGATTTGTTCTGAGAGAAAAGTATTGTTGGCTAGTGACTGATAAGCCGGACGAACAGGCTGACTCGAACATGAAAACTATAATTATATACAAATCTAACACTGAGTTTGATGGACATAAAATTAAATTCCATGACAGCGGAATAAAAATCAAGGGACAGACGAAAAACAGCAATACAACTTTTCAAGCTTCTAGTTGTGGTGAAACCATGCATAATTATCTTAAAAAAGTATTCTGGATTAAGTAAAAATCAAGGGACAGACGAAAAACAGCAATACAACTTTTCAAGCTTCTAGTTGTAGTGAAACCATGCATAATTATCTTAAAAAAGTATTCTGGATTAAGACTGATTGACAAGATAGAAACTAGAATTTCAATTAGAAATAGAAAAAATTGTCAGTACATTATTGTTGAATTAGGCAGAACTCTGGTTATATAGACCACAACCTTTGTCAGTATGTTCCATGTTAACCGCATACTGCAAAACCTTGACAAAAAATGACTTATCTCCATTCTAGATTCTAGAATAAATAGCACAAGCCACTAAGGTGTTTTGGCAGAGCCCAAGCAGCTCCATTAAAAAAAAACAGTTTCACTAATTTTTCGCCAAACACCTCAGGTCTAAAAACTCCGGATCCAACAAAAAGAATCTAGCTCCCAACTCCACCAAATTCCTAGGGTACCTCAAGGGGTACTCTGCGAAGGCTGGTTTTGTACTGACTCGTGGAGTTAGGTGAAAATTACCCACCTTTACCACCTATTACACACTTACCGCTTCGATTCTTTTTTCCCCGATACGCCTCGTGTCCGCCTCCCTCCCGTTGCGGCCGGTCCTCTTCCTCGCGATGCTTCGTGTGCCAGCCGCGCCGCTGCCTAGTCGTCCTCCGCCGACCAGGAGGGATCACCGGCCTGTGCGCGGGCGGCGAATTGGGGCTTAGAGAACGGCTGGCCACTTCGCCGTCGTTGATGGTCCATGGCACGCTATCTGGCGGCGCGGTCACAGCGATGCACCATGGCGTAAAGCAAACGGAGGAGGCGCTTCGTCCTTCAGACGCGCCATGGAGATATGGCAGGCCGAGGCATCGAACGCGCCTAGCCGCGCCTGCCATGGTGCTCTTGGACGTCATCGACCAGCCTCCACGACATCCTCGATCGGAACAGCTCGAGCGGTGACCGGCCGCGCCGTCGTTCCGTTTGGTTCTGTTCGTTTGCCGCGCGGAGTACGTACCTCGAGCTCTGAAAATGGCAGCGCTATTCACAACCAAGCGGCGGCCACGAGCCGTGAATTCTCGACGGTGTGGCCATGGGCCACGGCCGCGTGGAGGCCTCTGGCCTTCCTGCTCGCGAACAAGCCGGCGTAAGATTCATGCGATTCGCCCAACCTCCGCCCTCATGGTTGTCACAGCCATGCCGAGCAAGGAAACGCAAGTCCAATCGCTGACCAAACGAATGACAGAGTGAGCAGAGGAAGAGAGAGGAGAAGAGATAGGAAGAAGAGGAAAAAAAAGGATGACATGTGGGTCCGTTTATAATGGGTAAAATTGACTTTTTACAACATGATCTCTGTTTTGAATGGTATCTCTCCAAACAGCATTTCTTCAACTTCTAATTGAGAGTTCAGCTCCACGGTGGAGCTGCAAATTGATGGAGCAACAACTCCAGAGTTGGTTTGGTGGAGTCGGAGCCCCGCCAAACACGCCCTAAAAAGGCATTTTTTGTTTGGATTCATATATGAATGCATAAAACATTTGCATATTACGGTGAGGAACCATGACAAGATTCATCTTGGCAATAGGGCAATTTTAGAAACTTGCTGACAAAACAAAAGCTTAATAGTGGTCTAAAATAATAAAAAATAGCATCATAGCCCTCAATTTTCCACTTCCTAATCTAATCTCCGCTGACTAGTTCTAGCGCACCGCAATACCTTTTGGAATGGAACACCACCATGGCTGTCAGTACACCTACGGCTGTAATTTGTTCTGCAACGACTACATATAGCACCTCAACATCCAAATTATGTGATTTTGCAAATCTTTGGAAAAGCAGATAGGGAATATAACTAGGGAATCAGCATTCTACTAGGGATTTGAACATTCAGCCACCTAAAATGTTATGCTTGACCACAAAAGCTTCAATTACGTGATATGTACAGATAACTTCCTAGATGTCAATAATGTGAAGCTGGTGAACCATAAAGCCCAAGACTGTTTACAATCGTAGTATCCTAATAGATAGCATAATGACATCATATACTAAAAATAGTGGGGACTTGCATCTGGAGAAATCCTAATCACTATGTACAAGGCACATAGATATTAGTATCTAGAATTCATCCTACGATGTTGCTAGGTATACTGGTGCCATAACTAAATGTAGGAGAGAATTGGGGTTTTAGGGTTGCGTCGGATCCATGTTATTTCGGCTGCTACATCCCTCGTACAGCTGGGAACTTGATGCTTGCAGTTTAGTTTGCTGCAACACCGCTCGCAGACCCAATCCCAGAAGGACAGTGACCGATCCACATTAACCAGTGTCAATGCCATCAAGATGATGTCGACGCCGTCATACATGAGGTGATTCTTCTCTGCAACCCGATCTAGTCTCCTTGCCTATCAGTCCCAGACCCAGGATCCACAATAGATACACTCTGTAAAATATAAATACTAACACTAAACTGCCAATGACAGAGAAAAGACGTAATCTCAACTTGTTAAAAAGACACACCTCAATTTTCTATCACCACAAATGAAAAAGCAATGCACTAGGCATAGGAAGCGCAACTGTGGCAAGCATCAACAAAAGGAAAGGCATGCATTTTCATTGGAGACTCTAACCCAGGCTGCTTATAAACCTATGCTGGCACTCTAGGCCCCCAGTAATGCCATGTATTTCGTTGTGCATAAAACATTAATCTTGGCAATGATAACAAGAAGGCATATAACAACTAATTTTGCTCAACCAAATAGGCAAAATTGAAGCAGTATCTATCAGGCTAGCAAAATTAAGCACACCTAGCCAGTACAAGCAGCGCAAAAAAAGCAAAAGGATATATAGAACAGAGATGTACCCAACAAGCAAGGTTGAAGAAGCAGATCACAGATCCGGCTGGGGCAATGGGGACGAAAGCGAGATCATGCGGCCAGCAGCAAGTCCTGGGCTCCACTGGTTGGTAAATCACCCATCCCCAGCCCTTTCACCTCCGCTTGTGGCTCAATCCCAGACCAGACCAGGCACTGCCGGATCTGCCCAACTCCATTCTAATCCAGCACTGCCAAATCTGCCAATCTGGATAATCGCAAACCCATGCAGTAAATGAGAGAAATAATTGGAAATCGATTATATGGGTATTCAAGGAAATAGAGGGTGGGATTAAGAGCAATTTGGGAAAACTCCAGTCCTTGACGAGGGAACCTGCTTCTGCATATTAGATGTCGTATTCGTGCGTGCTCCTTCAGTCCAAGCGCCCAAGATCTCCAGGTCTGCAGGGAATGTGGTGGCCGTGGTGGTTGGTGGAGCTCGAGATGAGGCAGCGGTGTCGCCGGCTGTATCCCCAGCAATAGAGCAACGCAAGAAGACAGATAGAGTCGAGCTAGAACCGTCGATTCCATTTGACCACACGGTCTCCACTCGCGTGTAGGGGCGGCGGGTGGCGGCGATGGGGTAGGGTCGCGGCGGGCGGCGGTGGTGGCGGGATGGGGGTGCAAGAGAATGAGGGGCGTGGGGGCGGCGGCGGCGGCAGCGGCGGGGAACAGGGCAACATATCTTATGCAAACCAATTTCGTATGCAAACTATGCAAACTCCCACCACAGTCGCTGGATCCCCATCCGATGATCAGATTGAGAGGTGAGAATTTTTAGCACTTAAACCCCCATCTCTACCATTGCCAATCACAATCTAGCAAAAAAAAACCTGCAAACGGTTTGCGGGACGGACGGACCTGTCGTCGCTCCGTTTTCTCTCTGTCGCACGACCCCGGGATGCGACGCGAATCGCCGCCGCCCCTAAGATCCATGCCGCCGCTGCCAAGAATTGGTTGGGCAGCTCCTCCCAACCCACCCGGTAAATCCAGGATTTGAACTCCGATGGTAGGGACGCGGCGAGCGGGCGGGCGGCGGCGGTGGCGGGATGGGGGCACATGAGAAAGGGGGGCGTGGGGGCGGTGGCCGCGGGGGAACATGGCAACATATCTTATGTAAAACAATTTCGTGTGGAAACTATGCAAATTCCCACCACGGTCGCTGGATCCCCATCCGATGGTCAGATTGAGAGGTGAGGATTTTTAGCACTTAAATCCCCACCTCTACCATTGCTGATCACAATCTAGCCAAAAAACCTGCAAATGGTTTGCGGGACGGACGGACCTGCCGTCGCTCCGTTTTCTCTCCGTCGCGCGACCTTGGGATGCGACGCTAATCGTCGCCGCCGCCCCTGCCAGGAATTGGCTGGGCAGCTCCTCCCAAGTCCCAACCCGCACAGTAAATCTAGGATTTGAACTCTTTTAGGTAGCGTTCTACTGGACCGTCCTACCATTAGACTACAAACCAATTCACAAATTTCGTGTTTTCTTCAAAAGCTATCACAGTACCAAATGAACTATTGTTCTTTATAAAAAAAAGAGAACTATTGTCCAGTTCAAGACCTCTGATTTGTGTAGATGGTTTAGGGGATGCATGTAATTGGCCAGACAAATTGTTTGAGGAGAGATTAAGCTTTCTAAGCAATGTCCTGTCACTTTTTCAATTGTGGGAGAATGGAGCTCGTTTGGGAGAGCTTCTAGCTTTTACAGCTTCCTGCAGAAGCAACAGCTTACAGAAGCTTCCCCAAACAGGACTATATTCCATGCTTCTCGGTACTAATAGTATAATGCCTAGCTTGATCCAAGCTTGTGCTTTGCGTGTGATCGATTTTTTCCCTCGAGATGCTAGCTAAAATCTGTCACGTCTTGGAAACTTTGTAAGTTTAGCCATCACATTTGGAAAATCTAAAAGTTAGTCATCTACTTTTAGATTTGGAAAATGCAGAGGTAAAGTGGCAATTGGTACGCCCATGTCCTTGCAGCCAATGTGTTTTTTCCCTTGATTGTGAACCATATATTGTTTTGGTACGAGAGTTGCATTGGCAGCTGAGTTCTTTATTTCCTCCCCCCTCCATTTCACATACCTCATATCGATGCACAACGCATAAAGAAGTCATCTTGCACTCGTGCGGCACCAAATACCATTTCTCTTCCTCCATAGATCACATATATCATCATAACTTAAGACATTCTCCTTCCACCGTACCATATCATCTTCTAGCTTCAGTCGTTGCAAGAGCTAGCGCTCCCGTATGTCTTCCTGTAGAGACTAGCTGGCTAGAGAGACAAGCAGCTATGGCCGGTATCACCCAGCTGATCCTCGGCACGGTGCTGGCTCGGCTGGTGCGCCTGGAGGTGGTCGTCCAACTGAGCGCGTTCACCCTCACCGTCCTGGTGCTCAACCGCTCCGTGCACCGCGGCTTCATGGGGGTGGTGTACTCCATGTCGTGCGTGGTTGTCTCCTACGCCGTCGGCCTCATCGAGGATGGGCCCTTCCACGACGAGGCGTTCGTGCTCTGGGCGGCCGCCCTGCTCGTGATCCAGACGAGCGCGATGTCGACCAGCGAGAGGAAGGCGCAGCTCCTGATCCAATCCGGGCGCTGTGAACACGCCCAGCGCAAGAAGCTGCTGCTGCTGCACGTCCTTCAGACGGGCCTTGTGCTCTGGCTCATCGTCAACGGGAGAAGCCGCAACGCCTGGTACCGCGCGGCCATCTGGACTTTTTGGGCGCTCAGCTTGCTCAAGACAGCAGGTCAGATCGTGGACGTTATCGAGGCGGACCATCCCGACATGTCCGTCAAGGCCGTCGCCGAGTACATGGCCGAGGAGAACCTCGCCTCTGGCAATAATGACCAGCCACCTGACCCTGCCACCATGCAAGGGTACAGGTACATCTTCCACGGCGAGGAGATCATGGAGCCAGGTGTCGGCATCCGCCCCGCGAGAGACAGCATGCTCTCCCAGAGCGCCGCCAGGGCGGTCGTCACGATCGACCAGGTGTACCGGCGGATCCATCAGCAGCCGTACAGCGATTTCGACAAGGACAGGGCCAGGGAATTCTGCCTCGCGTTCGCCCTGTTCAAGCTGCTGAAGCGGCGGTTCTACTGGCACGTCCCGGCGGAGGCCGGCTCGGACAAGGCGCGCGACCTCGTACTGACCGGGCTCATCCACGACGGCACCACCGGCGCCGACGCCGCGCTCCGCGTCGTCGAGGCGGAGATCGCCTTCCTCTACGACTTCTTCTACACCCGGAACATCGTGCTGGTGGGGGCCAAGACGTACATCTGTATCGCCGTCGCCGTGGCGGGGCTGACCATGTGGACGGCCTTCTTCGGCACGCTGGGCCCCGGATACGAACACCCCAATGTTGGCGTGCGCGACCTCGACCGCGCCATCACGGTGCTCGTCGTCGTCATCACCGCGGGGCTCGAGGTGTTCCAGGCGGTGGCCGGCTTCCTCCAGCTGGAGGTACATCAAGACTGTGTACCTGTGCGTGCGCGACGACGAGCCATGGTCCAAGCGGCGGCGGAGACACCTCTGGTGGAATGAGAGCATCATGCCGCCGGCGACCAGGTACTGGGAGAAGAAGACCGGCCAGTACGTGTTCCTGAAGCGGTTCCGCCATAGGCCGTGTAACCTGCTCTCGTGGCTCACGCTCTGCCTGCTGGTGGAGCCGCAGCGGCAGGGCCAGAAGCAGGACCGGAGGAAGCCGCTGCCGCACGAGGTGAGGCGCGACGTGCTCCTCTCGCTGAAGCGTAGCCACTGCAAGCTCAGTAACGGCGTCGCGACCCTGCGGAGGCACGATCTGCTGCCGCGCCTGGCGTGGGCGTGTATGCTCCCCAGGCTCACCGAGCAGATCCTGGCGTGGCACGTCGCGACCACGGTCTGCGAGTGGGATTACGAAGGCGGCAACCCCCACCCTGCTGGCCGGGCCACCGCCGCCGACGAGCACCACCGGCTAACCGCGACGATGCTGTCCAACTACTGCGCCTACCTGGTGGCCTTCGTGCCAGAGATGCTGCCGGACACCAGGAACAAAGCCGAGCAGATCTTCGACTCGGCGGTGCAGGAGGCGCGTGACCACCTGGAAGGCTGCAGGACGGCGAGCGACATACTGCACAGGCTCGAGCAAATCGAGGTGGGGGAGCTGTCGTGCGTGGCGGAGGGCGGCACGTACGACAGGGCGGGGAGCGCCACCGTCATCGAGCGGGCGGCGGTGCTGTGGGGGCAGCTCAGGGCGGCTGTGCCCTCCGACGCGCGGCGGTGGCAGGTGCTAGCGGAGTTCTGGACGGAGTTCCTGCTGTTCCTCGCCCCGTCGGACAACGTGGACATCCACGGTCGGATGCTCGGCGCCGGCGGCGAGTTCATGACGCAGCTGTGGGTACTCCTGGCTAACGCTGGGGTCTTCGAGACCGACAGCAGGTAGCATATAGAGACTACGGGTGTGAATCGGCTGGCTGATGAGTTACACGACTGGTGTTGTCTGCTCGAACGCTATTAGCCTAGGTAATATTAATTTGCATGCAATTGTCATCCTAGGTGCTCAACAAATCTGTAGCGAACATGGCTTCATATGATATTTGTTCAAAGCTTAATTTTGATGATTAATGACAACATGATCAATGGGACTAACCATATTGTCTAGCAGGTCTTTGTAGGCACTTCTAGGTCCCAAAGATGCAAAATATCATATGCCAAAATGAGAAGATAGTGTATTTTCAAGGGTCAAAACCGTGGAAGCAAAAGAACGAAAAGAGTAATGTCGGATAAACCGACGGTACACTAGAAGACGGCGTCGGTGTAATGACCGGATGAAGTAGTACAACTGCGTGAAGACTCGAGTCAACATTATGATCACGGATCAACCGACGCCCCATTTCTAGTTGCGTAGGATAAATCAAGAGACCAAAGCTGCAGAATCGGTATGCCGGATGAGCATGGGTGAGTAGCGGTTCATCCCGACAGCGTCAAATCAACTAACGGAGAGGTCCGCACGAAGCTCTTGAGACCGGATGACCGATGGACATAAGGGATTGAGCGGTGGTTCATCCGACGGCGCAAAAGTAGCTAACATAAGGTTTTGGGAAGAAATCCTTGCCGGATGAGCAAGCGGCATGAGAGGACCGTCGGTGCAAGCGTCGGAGGAAGTGTGTCGGTGAGAAACAGCGGTCATGTGGCGTGGAGGGCACCGGATGAACCAAGCGCCTAGGAAAAGTATAGCGGTGGTTTATCCGACAAGCGGTACTAATTTCAAGACTTTTTAGCCAACGGCTCCTTGGACGCCTTTGGTCTATTTATACCCTCCACTCACCCATTTGGAGTTCTTTGGGTATGTGGAAGTGCGGAGGTTCAAGACTCATAGAAGATCATATCCAAGTCATCCAAGTGCTAAATTGCTCATCCATAGACTTGCACATGCTTTGTGTGTGTGCTTAGTGTTTGCTTATCTTAGAGCTGAGTGAGTGCAAGGTGTGCCTACCTTGTGAAATAATTCTCGAGTGGATCAAGTTGTGAGGGTGTCTTTGGAAGCCTTGGAGCCTAGGTGGCTCTCCGGCAAAATGTCTTGACCCTCAGGCTTGGTGTGGGCGGCGAGGACACTTTGTGCGGGAGGCGTGGAGACCCCTTCCTTGGTGGAAGCTCCCTTAGTGGAGGCGGCATCAAGGTGACCAAGCGGAGCTTGGCAGTGCACAGTGGCGAGCCTTTGTGCCAAGTCAAGTGGTGCTCTTGGGAGAGACTTGGTGACCAGGAAGCAATACTCTTGTGTAGATTGCTTCAACAACGTGGACTATGGGTGGCTTAGTGCCTCACTGATACCACAGGATAAATCAGCGTGTCAAGAGTTTGCTTCCTCTCATCCCCTTTACGTTTCGCATTACATTCTTACCATCCTTGTTTACCTTTACTTACCTAGAGTAATATCTTGTTAGGATTGGCTATAGGTTGCAAAACTTGTTTTGGGATGGGAGTTTCACACTAGAACAACCATAGTTGCACATCTAGATAGTATGTTCTAGTTTATGTTTGATGCAAATAGTACTAAGACATAAGTTAAGGTTTTAAGTTGTCTAATTCACCACTCCCTCTTAGGCTACACGAATCCGATTCCTTACAAAATCATACCTAAATAAGGAGAACCTTCAACTCTTAGAGGATTCTTGTGTGTGAGGAACCTCCAAGTTACACTTTTCATTAACTCAACTAAATAAGAATAATTTTCGTCTTACTTGAGTTGTGTTGAAACCAACCCGATTTCCTAAATTGAAACTCGATCCTCTGCATCACCGTGATAGTCCGAGTGGGTCACGTGCAATCCCTGTCTCAAGTGGTGCAATTCCATACAACACGAGAATAAAGGGAACATTACATAACTTTTATTATAACATCGAGTACATCTCTTCTCAAGACATGTACAAGTCCAACTAGACTAAACAAGAAAGGTAAAACATCTCAGGTCTAATCGAGCAAAAGCGTCTCGACTCACGGGCAAACTAGAGTGTAGGACCAGCTCTAGTCTTCCCATCCTTTGTCGTCGAGGTCGTAGTCGGTCTCCAGAGTTGAAAGTCCACCATCTACGATAAGCGGGTAGGTCATGTCGACTTCCCAACAAAGAGCAAAAGCGGTGGATGAATTCTACTATGCATGGATAAAGCCTATATACGGTTGTAGAAGGTTATGCATGCGCGGTAGCAACATCAAGGTAAGTAGAAATGCGAGAGGTCACCATCTACGAGGAGATCCACACCTCGAGACCAACACCTCCGGTCAACACTCCAACCAAGGAAAGTACACCAAAGCAGAATCTCAACCAAGACTCGGATCTCACTCTCATTTGCGATGTGGGGTCACCAACTCCTACCCCATCTCAGCATCAAGCGGGCTCACACACTCGGGAGAAGCGGCCTAAGAAAAGACTAGCCGGGTAAGATCAAAGGGTGTCCATACCGGTGGACACGGACTATAGCTATAGGTTTAACACTCTGCGGAGGTTGTACGACCCGCGGAGAGATAGGCGCGGATGCCTCCGTTCCACATCCCTACCTAACGACCGGAGACCTAGCGGTGGATAGCACTCTCCGCCTCTCGAGCACGACTCGTCTGCGGGGCGCGAAACTTGCCGGCGGGGCCTCAGCTGTGAAACCATCCTTGGAGGAGTCAGGCGGCGTCTACTCGGGGTATAACCCGTCCCCTCACACGATCACATCGATCCGCCTACAAGGAATGTTATCCACCAACTAGTTCTCGGACGAACCCAGCCCATACGTGAGCGAGCGGTTTGTACAAAAATAGCCCAAAATACAAGGTTAAACTATCGATCGGTCCTTAATGGTGCAGGTGAGCACTCACCAACTCCATCGTCCAGGCACGCCGCTAGGGTGAGAGGCGGTCGCATCTCCCTGAGCAGGCGTTCACAAGTAACCAAAGCGGCTCGCTCCGCGGTAACACGCCAAGGACACACACGCACCCAAAACACACACCGTAATACCAAGATATCCCAATCTGCCCAAACCGTAAATCCATCCATATCAAAGGGTAAAAATATATGAATAGTAAGTATTGGGAACTAGCTAGGGTCCAGCTAGTTCCAAAGGTAGAAATTCAAGGTATAGGATAATACAAATCAAGGAATGGCTAAAAGATTGTCTATGCATTTCAAAATCATCCAAAATAATAATTAAGCACTAGCAACTAAAAGCATGCATGGGATCTATATGATTGGGAGTGACATGACACCGTGCGTAATCGTGAGAGTAGTAGAGGTTGAGGCCTTCCTTCAGTCGAAGGTCTTCCCAACCACAGCTCGTCGTCGCCGCAGCTCGGGTCTTCAAATATGATAACAAGCCTACACGAGATGCGATACGAAAATAAACAACGGCAATCAATCTAGCAATAACTCCAAATAACATCAATTTAGAAGAACCAAATAAATTCGATCTAGCTACATGCAACACTAGTTTAATTTAAGAAAATTAAAGTAATTAGTTTTATAATAAAAATAATTTTAAGCTATTAGCTTTATAGACTTAGAAAACAAAATAGGAGAAGGGTTAGAGGAGAAGGGTTAGTTCAAGGTTGGGTTGCCGATCAAAGGCTAAGGGCTTTGGTGATCGTGCTTGCAAGGTATTAGCGCAGCGAGATAGTTACAACAAAGCGGAAGCTCGAGGATGATGAGAGAGAAGCAGGTGAATCGAGCTAGGCAAGGCATTATCGTGCCAAGGTGTGCGACAGGGACAAAGAGAAGGAAAGGTTCGACTTGTGGTCGATAAAAGGGTGGTGGGCGGTAGGCGTGCTCGAGGCGGCGGTGGGGCAAGTGCTAGCGATGCGGCGATAACCACGGCGTAGTAGCTAGGTTGCAACGCGAGGTTGTCGTGCTTGAGCGAGGCCTCGCTCACGGCACGCCGGAGTCAACACATGCGGCGTGCGGTACTAACACTTGGTACGCGTGCTACGACGAAGCAAAGCAGCAGAGCGAGAGCGGGTATGCGGGTAGAGGCACAAAGCGATGCGGTGCAAGCAAGGAAAGGCTGTGTGAACACGACTGGGAAGTTATTCCTATCCGTGCACGCTAGTAGCTAGTTGGACTCCGCCCGGACCCTGCAGCTCCATAGCGCGACGGCGACCACAATTCTACACCAAGAACGCGGGAAAATAGGGGCTTGGTTCAAGGGCAAGAGCGGAAAAGGATAGGGTAGCGGCTCGGAATTATGAAATCAACGCAACTGGTTTCATATTTTTGAGCTCCGATAATTAGTTATAAAATTTCAAAAATAAAAGGATTTATAAAATATTTAATGACATCAAAGAATGGGCCCAAGTCGAGCCCAAAGTGTTAGATCGCCCAAGGTTCATCAAGTCTAGAAAACCTCCTTAGCTACACTACGGTGGTTAACTCTTGGGCCCAAGAGCGTGGACCGCCCACACAAAGTTTCTTTCTGAAGTCCGGAAAGGTCCTCAATTATTCGGGACACGAAGAAGATCCCTCCATAGCCCGCGCGGTGTTCGACGTTATGCCCGGCGACAAAGACGCGACGGCGAGTTGTTGGCGGCTTCAGGCCGCGTGGCGCAGGCGCAGGGTGGCGTGGCGGCGGTGGCTAGGGACAGCGGGCGCAGGACAAGCCAGCGCGCTACAGCGGCGGCGGTTTGCGGTGCGGCAGCATGGCGGCGGCATCGCGAGCTTCGGGGCTCGGCCGAGACACGGCGTGCGGCGGCAAGGCGGCAAGCTCCTGCAAAAATAGGCGCGGCACGAAGGCCGGGCTGAACATACCGATGACACAAGTCGGTGGCGCACGACAGCGACAGGAGAACAAGAACGTGTGGCTCAAGGCTTATGCACAAAACATCGAGCAGGTCGTGTGCGTGTGATAAGCAGCATCAGGCAAAGGTAACAACGGATACTAGCTGTTGTTCCAAAGGGAGAAGATCGCAAGCACAGCACGACGGCTGACAACAGGCAAGAAGACAAGGCATAACATGGTAAAAGAGGTAATGGCATAACCACGAACACCTAAAGGGCAGGGCGAGAGCTTGGACGTTTGGCTCACCGAGGGGCTTGTCGGAGGGCAAGGCAGGCAGGAAGCAAGGCGGGGCCGCGGAGAGGCGAAGCAGGCTGGCTCGATGTCGTGGTTTAGCTCGCGGTTGTTGTGGTCGACGTCGATCGCGATGTCGTGGTACCCTCGGCGGCGAGGGCGCGGCGCTCCGGTGCGGCGCGGCATGGCGATACTCGCGGTGCCCGGCGATTCCATCTCCTGGCGTTGTGGGCGGCTCCGTCTTCCTCGGGTCCAATCTCCTCCTTCCTCCTTCAATTCCCCGACGACGGTGCCGGTGTACTCAGCGTCCTCGGCTTCGTCCTCAGCACGATGGTGACGACGTTCGTGGCGAAGGGCATGAAGGTCTCGGGCGGCAAGGACGCGAACACGACATGACACCCTTCAGCTCGGCTCAGCAACGGTGCCGACGGCTTCGCCTCCTCGCGCCGGCGGATCCTCCAATTGTGGCAGCAGCTCCTCGGCTTCCTCTTCTCCTCTGCTTTCTCCTCCTGATTCACCCTTCCTTCATCTGCTGGCTGCGACGGCGGCTTGGAAAGGTGGAGAGGATGCGGTGCCCTGGGGATTTATAGCCCAAGGCTAGGGTTAGGGGCAGTGAGTGTGCACTCCGGACGGCAACGATCCTCGACGTCCATGCCGAGGACGCGTGGCGAGCATCCAGCCGTGCAGGGCGGAGCGCACTAGGAAAAGCAGAGCAGCGGCGCGGTGCAGTGCGTGCGCTGACGGCTTCGGCCGTGAGCTGTAGTGCCATCGACGGAACGGAGGGCGCTGGCCCGATCCGTTTTGCAGAACGGGGGTGCTGGTTCGCGTGGAGAAAACGCTGTTGTTGCTGCTGTTTCCACCGGCCAGCCAGAAAGGAAAACGAGAGGCCGGCGCATGCAAGAGCGGTGGTGGCTTGGACTGGGCCTAATGGTTCCCGCAGCGTGCAGCATGCAAGCGATAGCAGGCCAGAAGGAAAGGAAGCAAGCTGGGCTGCGTGGGGATTTTGCTGATGGGTTTCTGTGCATGCGAGCGTGTGTGCAACAGGAGCATGCAACTGGTTTATGTACTTGTGAGAAGAGAAAGAGCATAAAGAGTTTGGGTGCTAAACAAGATTAGCAGAAGCACGTGCTCTGCTAAGGATGAAAAGAGGTTAGAGAGAGATAGCAGCTTAACACCGAAGGAGCCGAGCTAATTGGTTGGTATTAGCTCGGTGCAAAATTAGAGTTAGTCAAACAAGGTTTAGCTTTTATTCAAAATAATTTTATATTTAGTTTGACACAACTTCAAAATCCAAATAAGAACCATTTTAAAATCCAACTCACAACTAAATTATAATTTGAAAATAACTTTTATATGGTTTTATTTTATAGAGAATTTGAGATAAGAGGCTAGCAATTTGGGATCAAATTTGGTAGCACACAAGTTCAAACAAAGAATTTTAAATTTTAGCGAAAAAATCACACATGGCAAAACATTCAAAATTCGAGATGTTACATGTGTCATGAGTCTTACCCAGTGGTGACCATTTTTGAGTGATGAGTGGTTGACAACATGATGTTTTGACTTGTGATGTGTGGGTGATGAATACATGGCGGTTGTGGTGTGGTGAAATCAAGAGAAAGTTCATGTCGATGGACCGGAAGAGGTGATGGGTGAACACAAGTAAATTTAGACCGAGGGGATCAGAAGAGTCCAAACGCGAGTCATGGGTGGTTCACATCATATAATGCAGAAGAACATCATGGTGATGGAGCGGTGTCGGTCGAGTTAAGCGGAGACGGAGGCAAGTCAAGTGGCGGCTTGGGAGGCGAGGCGGGCGTTAAGGCTAGGCGAGTCCGGACATGTGTCGGCATCGGGATGTGCGGTGGCCAAGGTTTGGTAGTTTGGGTGCAAAACCACTCGAGGCTGATTTTTGGTTTGTGCCTCAAAATGCGGAGAAGCTTGGGTGGGGCCAAAAGCTTCTAGATGGAGGGAACGTGACATCACCGCAAGCTAACGTCGAGATGAAGCGAAGTCGCAAAGTTGGCATGTTCGTCCGATGAGATCTACTACTACTTGGACGTTGTGCTCACGAGTGGGTGTGTATCTTACTTTACGTAATAGGGATAGTTTAGTAATCGTAGAGACCTTATATATTGTTAAGATAGCGCCCTATCGGGGTTGTTAGGATAGCTCTCCTAGACTTGTATAGGAAGTTGTTCACGGTTTGTTGTAATCCAATTCATCTTGTTGTACAAGCCACTGAATGGTGCTATTCCATCTATATTAACAGGGCTGTGACACAGGGGTATCACGTTAACTCATTTCCACATGGTGTGAGCCACGTTCCTTTCTAGGCTTATTCATGGCGCTTTCTTTGCATCTGCGCTGCTCGATCGATCCGGCTTTCCGTCGAGAAGCTCTCGAGGAGCAACCATGTGATGTGGAAGCCCCAAGTGTGGTCGGCGCTCCGTGGAGCAAAGCTCGCCGGCTACATTGACGACACCCATCAAGGAGTAGGCCAAGGCGGTGGCCAAGAGCGCCACCGATCTTGAACAAGTTCCCAATCGAGTACTCGGCGTGGGAGGTGCAAGATCGCGGTTCTCCATTACTGCTGGTGTTGCCCTCACGACATCCTCGTCCGGTGTCAAGCCCAGCCACCTCTCGTGAGGTTTGGGTGGCGATCGAGGAAATGTTCGCATCGTAGTCTCGTCCACGCGTGATCAACACTCGACTTGCCCTCGCCACCACGCACAAGGGGAACACGACGGCGTGAGTACTACGGCAAGATGAAGGGCCTCGCGATGAGGTGCGTTACGTGGGGAAGAAGGCGGAGGATGAGGTTTGTCTCTACGTTCTCGCCGGCCTCGACACCGACTTCAACCCCTCGTCTACATCATCGCGCGTGTGTTGAACCAATCACCGGTGAGCTTTACACCCAACTAATGGGTTTTGAACAAAGGATGGATCGCTTAAAGGCGGAGGGTCACGGTCCTCGCAAACCTTGCTCGTGAAGGGCGTGGTGGCAATGGACGAGGTGGTGGTGGTCGTGGCCGTGGAGGCCAACACGGTGGCAACAATGGGAAGGAAAGGTCATGCGCCGGCTCTGCGTCGTGAGGGGCATATTGTTACGAGATGCTAAGCGCTTGACGCCTTCACGGCGTCGTGAGAACATTAGTGCTTTGTCTACCACTACGTCCTCGTGTCGGCACCAACCGCTAATCGACACGTGGCGCGATGAGCCACATCAGGGAGCTTGAGAAGCTCACGGTGAGAGACAATACTCGGCAATGACCCGAGTTCACACGGCGAGTGGAGCGGTATGGAGATTAATCAGATTGGTCGCACTTTTGTTCATACCCCACTCGTCCTCGCATCTCAATAATGTTCTATCGTTCCCCAAGCCAATAAAAATCTTGTATCTATTCATCGGCTAGCATCATATAACCATGCTTTTCTCGAGTTTCATCGATCATTTTTTGTTAAGGATGGGCGGCAACAAAAGTGCTCCTTAGAGGGAGTGCAAGGTGGCCTCTATCCTTTGAAGTCGATTTCGAATAAGCATGCCTGCTGACAGCAGCCAGTCATAATCACGGTGGCACGATCGTCTTGGCCACCTTATGCGCAATCGTTCAACAAGTCCTTAGTGAAAATAAACTCCCTTTTGTTGGTGATCGCCTAAAGATTGATTGTGTGATGTGTGTCAAAAGGAAGAGTCATCGATTGCCCGATCCTCGGTCAACTCGTGTGTCGAATAAACCTTTAGATCTTGTGTTCTCGATGTATGGTGCCCTGCGCCTTCTTACATTGGAAGAAACACTTATTATGTGAGTTTCATTGATGATTTTAGCAAGTTTACTTGGATTTATCTCCTTCGGCACAAACGTCGAGGTTTTTCAACACTTTCATGACTTTCGGCATCTTGTTGAACGCTTGTTTGATAGGAAGCTACTAGCTGTGCAAACCGATTGAGGGGTGAGTACCAAAAATTAATTTCTTTTCCAACGAATCGATTTCCATCATGTTTCATGCCCCTATGCTCATCGGCAAAAATGGTTCAGGAGCGCAAGCATCGACACATTGTTGAGGTTGGGCTCTCTCCTTGCACAAGCCTCCATGCCTCTCAAGTTTTGGGATGAAGCCTTGTGTACCACATGCCACAATTAATTGCCTACCCACCAAAGTTCTTCGTGACGAACACCTCTTGAATGTCTTTTGACACAAAACCGACTACACCAATCTTCGGGTTTTGGGTGTGCGTGTTGGCCAAATTTGAGGCCTTACAATGATCGAAAAGCTGCAGTTCGTTCCAAGCAGGCGTCTTCCTTGGCTTTAGTAATATGCACAAAGGATTCAAGTGCTTGGATGTTGCCTAAAGTCGAGTATATATCTCCGGGGATGTTGTGTTTGATGAAAATGTTTATCCTTTTGCTAGCTCGCACCTAACATCGAGCACGACTCCAATCTGAAATTCTCTTTCTTCCACCATCCCTTGTTAATTCATCTAATGGGGATGAACAAAATTGTGACCGATCGTGATTAATTCTCCATTCGCTAATCAATCTTATGAGCGTCGGTCGAGCAAATTTTAGGATCATCGGATGTATCTTCCGGTGAAAATTCGGCTCAAGGTCATTATTTCATGTTTGCTGTTGTTACCTACCTGCGAGCCGAGCGGCGGCTCGGTGATTCGCTGGTTCGGCGGCGACGCATCCCGCCTCGACAACGGCTGCGTCGGCGGATCCACTGCCGCCGCGTGGCGCGCTGCATCGCACGCATCGGCGTCTGGGGGACAGGGGACAACATATACATCGACTCTGTGGCCGGTTCCCCTGCGCGTCTGCGGTCGAGGCCACAGGGGGATCCGAGGCGTCGTGATCTGCTGCGGCCTTTGATCACGTGCTCCGTGCATCACCACGATCTGCGGCGCCTACTCGTGGCTACGGTTGCAACATGGCATTATAAACCCAAATTATTGTACGGATGGCACAATCGGTATGAAAATTTGGCTATAACCTCGAACCTTCTTGTGTAAAAGATGCTTTGGCAAGTAAAAGTGGAAGGAAGCTATGGATCTTGAATATGGTGCATTGATAAAAAAATAAAACTTGGCACCTAGTTTCACCACAAGGGATCAAAAATATAGTTGACTGCGGATGGGTATGGAAGGTCAAAGAAGGCAGATGGAACACTTGATAAGTATAAGGCACAATTTGGTGGCCAAAGGGTACAACCGGCGTTATGGAATTGACTATGAGGACACATTTAGTCCAAATGGTTAAACCAGCAATTAGTCTTGTCATCGTTGCGAGAATCAAGAGGGTGGTCACTTGATAGCTTGATGTCCTGAATGCTTTTCTTCATGGTGTTCTTGAGGAGGATATATGAGGCAACCTCCCGGCTATGAAGACAAGGTATTTCTCATTTTGTATGTAAGCTTGATAAAGCACTCTATGGACTCAAATAAGCGCCAAGGGCATGGTATTCTCGCCTCACAAAGTTGCGTAGTCTTGGTTTCGTCGTCCAAAGCGACACTTCATTGTTCTTCTATAGCAAAGGCAATGTGACCATATTTATGCTAGTTTATTTTGATGATATAATTGTTGCTAGCTCATCAAAGAAAGCCATGATGCCTTTACTTGCGATCTTGAGAAGGACTTTGCTCTAAAGGACTGGGGATCTGCATTACTTTCTTGGAATAGAAGTAAAGCGGTCATGAGAAGGACTTGTGTCAAGGAGGGTATGCCATGGAGGTGCTTTACGAGTGGGTATGACAGATTGCAAACCGGTTGCTACACTATGGCCTCAACAGACAAGTTCTCACTCTATGATGGGGATAAGTGGGGCTTGAAGATGCATCTCGATATAGAAGTGTTGTGGGAGCATTACAATACCTCACGCTCACTCGTAACATCTCCTTTGCGATAAATAAAGTGTATCAATTCCTTCATGCATACAATAGTTCATTGAAAGCGATTAAAAGAATCCTACGCTATGTTCATGGGACACTATATATTGGGCTCAAGATCGAAAGTCGTCTTCCACACTTCTCGGTGCCTTTTCGACAGTTGGGCGGATGCACGATGATAGGCGGTCTATAGGGGCTTTCTGTATTTCTTGAAGCAATCTCATCTCATGGACAACGAGGAAGCAAGCAACGGTGTCGCGGTCAAGTACGTGAGTGAGTACAAGTCCATAGCCAACGCAACAAGAGTTGATGTGGGTTCAAAAGTTGCTTCTTGGGCTACAATTTCACATCCTCAAGCAGACTCAACTCGTGTGATAACATTGGGGCAAAATATTTGTCCACGAACCTAGTGTTTCACAACAAAGCACATTGAAATTGACTTCCACTTTGTAAGAGAACGGGTTGCTCAAAAGTTCTTGGGCGTTCGATTTATCGGACGGAGGATCGATAGTGATGGATTCACCAAGCCTCTACCCGTCGAAGTTAGAAGCCTTTAGGTTCAATCTCAACCTTGTAGGTGGCGAGATTGAGGAGGTGTTAAGATAGCGCTCTTATCGAGTTGTTAGGATAGCTCGGCTCATCCTAGACTTGTATAGGAAGTTGTTCACGATTTGTTGTAATCCAATTCATCTTGTTGTACAAGCCACGATGGGGTTATTCCCATCTATATTAACACGTAACCGTGACATCGAGAGGTATCACATTAACTCATTTCCACATGGTAATCGAGCCACGATCCTTTCTAGGCTTATTCATGGCGCTTTTGGTTGTCGCAAAGGCGAGGTGCCCTTGCTTGTGTACGAGTTCATATCCAATGGCACGCTATATGGACTTCTTCATCGATATTAGTGCTAAATGCTTACTATCATGGGATGATCGCATTAGGATAGCGATGGAAGCGATGAGGCGCTTTCTTATTTGCATTCACCTGCAATACCAATTTATCATAGAGGCGTGAAATCTTCCAACATACTATTGGATGCCACCTTCACCACAAAGGTTTCGAATTTGGTGCTTCAAGATCTGTTTCACTTGATGAGACACATGTGGTCACAATTGTCCAAGGAACATTTGGATACTTAGATCCAGTATTACCATACCGCCAACTTCTACAGAAGAGTGATGTGTATACGGTTTGGAGTGATACTTGTGGAGCTCATGACAAGAAAGAATTCAATTTTCACCAATGATTCTAGTATGCGAAACAAAGCTTGTCGCATTACTTTGTTGAAGGACTTGAGGAAGGAGCTCTTATGAAAATAATAGATTCACCGATTACGTGAGGCGCACCATGGAGAAATTGATGATATTGCCTCAATCGCACAAGCATGTCTCAAGACCGAGGAGTTGAAAGGCCAACTATGAAAGAAGTAGATATGAGACTGCAATTCCTAAGAAGCAAGAGGCTAAGGAAAATCCATAATTTACCATGGAGAGATTGAGAATTATTTGTTGTGCCCAAGCTAGAAACTCGACGCCAGCAGATTCGAGCTTGTCTATGTTGCTCTCGTTTGCCTTCTGCGAGAGACCTCTGGGCTACGACCAGCAGAAAAATTTGCATCCTCCATCGGTTTACCTCGCTAGTCGCTATGATCAATAATGAGAAAGTATTTTCTTGGCGCACGAGTTGTTTTATATTTTCCACAGAAATTAGTGATATTGTTTGCTTTAGATGCGATTAAGATATTTGGTTGAAATATATACTGATCGGTATGTTCGGAGCTTAGACCATGCTACTCTTTAGGGTTAATACATGATACCTTGTTGCGTTTTGGACTTTGGACTTTGTTGCGTTTTGGAAGAGCTAACCTTAGAATATCTACCGAATAAATCATTGGTGTTAACTTAGAATCCACTTAGATATAGTTGCTATTAATCAAACATCGAAGTTTGAAATGTAATATCTAGAAGATATGAAATTTAGCAAATTATTATCCCCAAATTCCTACGAAAGGATACAATTTTTCTTTTGTGTTGCATAGTCAAATAAAGTGGTTACTAATGCTTGAAGCATTGCTCCTAATATAATCTAGAAGAATTACAAATTAAATCTTTGAAGGACTAATGCACATTTATGAAGAATGTGACTCAAACATTTTGAACACTGAAGTTCAAAGGATGTTATGAGGAGCATATGTTTAATCATATTTAGATCTGAAATCTTTTAAGTTGTACTAGAAGGAATCAACTTGATGATTAATTATTGAATTTACCATGAAGGTATACCACTCGTTTACTTAGATCATGTAGATCTTTGTTGCAAGAATCATGAAGTTCATGCATAAATCTTGAAGATTGATTACTATTCATGAAGAATAGTAACTATAATATTATATAACCAAGAAGGTTTTATGTTGTACTCTTTTTCCTTTGTGAGTTTTTACTTGAAGGTTTCTCACATAAGGTTTTTGACGAGTAACATGTGCAATACAAAATGCGGTTGATATGTACTCTTTTCTCCAAGAACCCTTTTTTCCACTGGGTTTTCGGATGGAGTTTTGATAAGGCATATGCATTTGTGGTAATCGCCAAGTGTTGTAAAACAACCGGACTACGTATGGATAGAAAGAGGACTAGAAATCCTAATCCTTGTCCGGTTGCTTGTGGGACTCTTACCAAAACTCTAGGCTTAGTTCGGAGTATATATATGGAGGATTACCCTATTGTAATACATCGATATTCAGATAAAGAAGCTCCACCTATATTGTCTCTTGTCTACTTTGTACTTGTTCTTATGTTTGTCATGTAAGAAGCGTGAGAGGAGAAGATCCAACCGTTAATGACGTGTTTCACATTGAGAATGTGCATTCGTAATGTGACAAAGCCGGAATTTTACATTGGGGGCGATTCTAATCATTCGAAGGCAGGGGTCGGTCGGGTTGGTCACCACAGAGTGTATCTCGGCGGCCGGGTTCAATTCTCGTCGGCTATGAAAACTACCTCTATTATGCGAGTTATTTTCGGGGAGCATCACAGCTCGCTCTGGGTCCAATTACAGTGATGAGCAAGCCAAGGACGCCTCACTCGATGAGCAAGAAATTAGAGATTATTGCCTTAGAGATATCAAATAGAGGTGGAAGCACTTATATCGTTTGCTTTAGTCCGATTATCTCTTTTAAAGACTTTGGTTTGCTTTTTATTCACCAAGAACGGTTTGTAATAATTGGTGTACATAGGCACATAGTAAAAAGAAGCGTATGCTAGATTTCACTTAGTTTCTAAAAACAACGTACAACAAAATGATAAGAATACTAGCTGAATTAAAAAAACTATGTAATCCATGCAGCGTGTGATTCTCTCTTTGAAAATAAGTTTTGGCATAAGGCGAGGACGCGTATCTACTAGTAAGTAAGTACCATCTTCAAGCGGATCATATAATCTCAATATCACGGAATATTAAAGCTTCTTTGACCTTGAGAGCTATGGCGGTCTTGGAGAAAAGAATTAGAGAAGAAGGAGAAGAGAGAGAAGTGAAACATGTGTCATTTGGCTTCTCCGTGAGAGAACTCAAAAGCAGAATGTTATGTTTTGTTGAAACACAATTACATGTGTTAACATTCTTCACATACATCTTTGTGTTTTATAGGAGAAATAAAAGATCTGGAGCCTTAAACATAGCTACATGAATAATTTTTATATAAGATGTAGGGGTTTAGAAATTTTTTGGATTCATAGGGGCCATGGCCCCGCTTTGGTCTCCACCTGTCTCCGTCCTGATTCAGAACGTTAATTTCCGGGGCGGGAGGATTAGGGATCCCAGTATCCCACGCCTAGCTATTACGTTTTGCATACGCGTCCAACTTTCTAAGCTGAGTGGTCCAGCTGCATCGGTCAAACTTTCCGCGCAGATATATCGACGACACCTCGGCATGGGCTCTGCTCACCGGCGCTCCGCTTACCGCGATGCATCCCCGGTCTCACAGCGCAAAGTTGACTTTATAAAAGATCAAGATCAAAGGTAACTGAAGCTCAAATGAGCTTGTGATTGAAAATATAATTATTTTATTATAAAGTAGTATTGTTTATAATTGGTGAGAATAAAATTTAAAGAACAAGAAGAAAAGGTCAGTAAATTAAATCATCAACATTGACGTAACCAAAGGTCATTTAACCTAGTTGATTATGGTCGTAATCAGTGGACCCCATCATTTACCCATGTTGTTCCCCAAAAAGATCAACTGACCCATGTTTGATTTCTGGTTGAAACAGATTTACATGACTGGTTTAAAATCCTCTCGCCGATGAAGCCGAGTTTGAAAATTTTCTAGGTCAGTTTGCGAGATGGTCGACACGAATGGTTAACTAATAAAGCTATAACATCTAGATAAACTAAATATAAACACAAATCTATGTAACTATTGTGTTATAATTCCATGCTAAATACATATATCAAACTAAGGATTGAATGAAACATATATATAAAAAAATGAAGGTGCACCCTAAGTGGAAAACCACGAAAAATAGTATACACCATATCTCTAAGTCTCAAACCAAGGATTTAATCGCAGCCTGATAAAGATAATCTTGACCCTTATAGATATAGTATGTTTAATTAAAGTAAAAATGGTGCGCGATAAACTACATTTAAAAAATTGTAAAATCTAAACGGAGAGGTCTCTCCATTTAGGTTTAAATGGAGAGCCTCGAGATCACTTCATGCGACACAAAAATTCTTCGCGACACACAATTACTTGTGTGTCATGAACTCTAGAGGGCTCTTCATATATAACTAAAAGTTACTTCCTCCTTGGTGCTTCTTTCCTTGAGGAAAGTAATTTTGTGTTGCGATAAGAACATGAGAGGACTCTCCATGTATCACTAAAAGTTACTTTCTCATGTGTGCTTCTTTCCTAGAGAAGTAATTTTTGTATCGCGGGAAGAATACGAGAGATCTAAATGGAGAGACTTCTCCATGTAGTCGCCTCACAAAGATATGCCCGCTTTGTGTCCATCACCACCAACAGAAGGCGTGATGATCACGGCAAGGTCAACGGAGGCCGGCTACATGCACCCGGCACAAGACTGACAGCAACGAACTCCAAACTCCAAAGACAAAGAACACAGCAAAAATACACACACACACGTGCCCATAGCAATTCAACGATGTGCTCTGCCGCCGAAGCTCATCTGCATCGTGCAGCTTCTGCTGCTGCTGTGCCTGCAGGGTCCGCCGCGAGCGTCTGGGGTCGCCGCCGGCGCCGGTGACGGATCCTGTCGGTCCCATCCGCCACCTCCCCGCGCTGCCCCACCCGGCATTCAAGCAGCAACGATGATGAGGTGGTAGTAGTTCATACCACCAATGGTGACTTGATTATAGGGTACCAAGAGAAGCCATGAGGAATCTTATTGAGTTCTCCCAAGAATTTGACATCAGGATGAGGTGGGCTGTGTCCAACTTAACATGTGGAATAGCCTCGCAAAGAAGTGCAACTTATGCGTGCATCAGCGCCAACAGCAAATGCGTTAATGTGACACATGGGACGCTATACCTAGGATATCGTTGCAAATGCCCTGGCTTTTATGGGAATCCATATGTCCAAGATGGCTGTAAAGGTCAGTTTCTTTAAGATCTTTGTGATATATGAACTTCATAGTAGATTCATAGCTAGGACTTACTACAACTTATAGAAATCATATGAAGTTAAGAAGTTTCATGTTAAAAGTTGCACCCTAACTAACTTGGCATATTTCATCAAAGTTTGAATCAGTACCCATGCATGGGATGTAGGTTCGAATTTATTGATATGTAAATTTTGATTTTGAGAAAGGTCAGACCATTAAAACCAATGGCTCCATCACTAGATAAATTTCGAATTTAGAAACCATCCCACCTGATCCATTTCCTACATTTTGTACCAGCAGTACCTCCAACCATCTAACAATGATCTGTATAGCGCCATCATAGTGATTTCAGATAACTTCATGATGGCTCACCTCATTATAGTATATTTTCAGACATTGATGAGTGCTTAGAGCCAAATAACTGCAATGGATTATGTCATAATACAATTGGAGGATATTATTGCTCAAGTTGTCCTCATGGTAAAGAGTTTGTACCAACAAAAGAAAATGTGTTATGTCATAATACAATTGGAGGATATTATTGCTCAAGTTGTCCTCATGGTAAAGAATTTGTACCAACAAAAAGCAAATGCGTTACATCAGCTAAGCAGCACAATCTTGTTTTGCTGAGTTATACCCTACTTGTCTATATTTCAGCTACAAAAATACAAAATGATCTGGCTGTGAAATTAATGGCATTTGATATGCAAAACAATCATCTGTGTAGGTATTGCACTTGGAATTGGTTGTGGTCTTAGCTCCATAATTTTGGCACTCTGTGCAACTATAATCGCTAGAAAGTGGAAACAAGGCATACAAAAAAGAATTCGAAGGGCATACTTTAAGAAGAATCAAGGCCTATTATTGGAGCAACTAATATCTGATGAAAGCACCACGAACAAAACAAAGATATTCTCCTTGGAGGAACTAGAGAAAGCGACCAACAACTTTGATGCTACTCGTGTTCTTGGCCGTGGAGGACATGGAACAGTTTATAAAGGTATTCTATGACCAAAATGTGGTTGCCATTAAAATATCCAAAATTGTGGAGCAAATCGAGATAGATCAATTTATCAATGAGGTTGCTATTTTGTCTCAAATCGTTCACCGTAATGTGGTCAAACTTTTGGTTGCTGCTTGAAACGGAGGTGCCCTTGCTCGTATATGAGTTTATATCCAATGGCACACTATACAGCCTTCTCCACTCTGATGCTAGTGCTAAATGCTTGTTGTCATGGGATGATCGCATTAGGATCGCTGTAGAATCATCAGAGCACTTGCTTATCTACATTCTGCTGCTACAATACCAATTTTTCACAGAGATGTGAAATCTTCCAACATACTCTTGGATGCCACCTTCAGCACAAAGGTTTCTGACTTTGGTGCTTCAAGATCCGTTCACTTGATGAGACTCATGTGGTGACCATTGTCCAAGGAACGTTTGGTTACTTGGATCCAGAGTATTACCATACTGGCCAATTAACCGGAAGAGTGATGTGTATAGTTTTGGTGTGATACTTGTGGAGCTTCGACAAGAAAGAAGCCAATATTTATAAATGATTCTGGTATGAAACAAAACTTGTCTCATTACTTCATTGAAAAACTTCAAGAAGGAGCTATCATGGAGATAATAGATTCTCAGATTGTTGAAGAGGCAGACCAAGGAGAGATTGGTGATCTTATTTCACTTGCACAAGCATGCTTGAGGACCAAAGGAGGAGACAGACCAACTATGAAAGAAGTAGAGATGAAGTTGCAGTTCCTAAGAACTAGCAGGTCAAGGAAAGTACGATTTACCAGGAAACAATGGTGAGATTAGACCCGAGCATTCCAGGGTCGGGCCGAAAACCCGGTTTTCGGGTTGAGAAAATCTGCCCATGACCGTCCCATGGGACGTGTCGGGCCTCAGTTTCGGGCCGGGCTCAAGGCGGGCCGCCCGCACATTTTATAGTGTAAAATAGCTAAAACAACATATATGGGTCGAGGCTCGGGTCAAGATTTTTTTCATGAGCTTCAAGATCTCTCGCCCACGCCTCAGAAGGTCCGTGAGGCGAGCCGCTAAAATGCCTCGGTATAGGTGAGATTGGGCATTCGTTTCCGCCCAAGATACAAACTTCCATACACAACTCAATCTTGTCAGTCTTGCTTGCCCTCAAGGCACTTTCGGGCCTCGACTGAGGAAGAATTTGCATCCTCAATCGTTTGTCACGCTAGACACCGTTTAGTTGGTGAAATTTTCGGTGAAAGTAGTGAAATTTTGCATTGATAAATGTGTTCTGAGAGGTGACACGATGCAATGTGAAAATTTTAGAAACTTTCTGGGAACTAAACAGGGCTCTATAAAAGAAATCAGCGCCTTGTATGACCCACCCGATCGTATATGTTTTCAAAAAAAAAATGTAATGTTTTTGCAGGTAAAAAATGAAAAATGGGTAATATTGCTCCCATCAGAAGAGAGTATTTGCTTTTTGTTGGAATATGCCAATGCAATGTGCATATACATTTGGTCAATATAGATATGTATATGGTCACAGCTTAAATTAGACTGGACACGGCACTACTTGTTCAAAGATTTGAAAATAGTTTTCAAAGATTTCAAAATTTCACCAAAATTTCTCATCTAGAGAACGTGACATTTCATTTCTTCTCTCTGCAAGCGACCTAATGCAAAAATTTTACCACTTTTACCAAACTTTTGGCCAACTAAACAGAGCCTTAGAATCTGTGATGGATATGCTTGCTAGCTTGTACTCCTCCATACCCACAAATTAGTTGACGTCCTGGGCCAACAGCCCATTTTCGAAATAGTTGACTTCCTGAGTTCCTGGCTTGTTTCGATGCGCCGGCAGCGCTGCTTTGGACGATTGCCTCTGCTCGCCCCACCCTCCGTATTCATCGCCCCTTCCATCTACATCGGCCTCGACGCGCCTTCATTTACCGTCGAAAGACGCGCAAAATCGGGAAACAACGCGCCAAAACCGTCAGGAAAAATGAGCGGCGAGCAAAACATGAGCTAAAACGCGCGGCCAAAACGCACCTACCACGCACCACGCAGGGCCCAAACAGTCCATGCAAAAATCTCCATGCAAATGAAGCAACTAGCAAAAAAATTGAGGTTGCCAGGACTCGAACCAAGCGCACACAAGCCACAGTTCGTCGCACAAACCAACTGGGCCTTTGTTGTTTCTTGGTTGCAATGCTCCAACTCCATTTAATAGGAAGAAAGGGAAAAATACCTACATAATGACTCACGGCGACTCCATTTAGGCAGTAGCCGCTTCAACTTTGCGGGCTGGAGAATGCATGGAAAACCTGTCTGAACATTGGACCAAGAACAGCCGTACTCTGTTTCTAGAGACCGCATTATACGCAAGAAAGCATACAGTCTGATCTGTCGTGTTTAGTTCGGTGGAAAATTTTAATTTTTTTGAGATTCCTTTTAAAATTTATTAAGAGTATTAAACGCAGACTAATTACAAACGAATTACGCTAATGGACTAGAAATCACAAGACGAATCCATTAGAATTAATTAATCTGTCACTAAAGATTGGTTACTGTACATGATATTAGGCGTAAGTTGAAGTCATCGAGTAACGGTTGTCGCGGGGTTCAACACGCATCATGATCGCCGACATAATTAGGTTCGTTAGATTCGTCTGAAAATTAAGGTAGGAGTTGTGAAATGAGTTTTGTCGTTAATTCACATTTAATACTCCTAATTAGCGTTCAAGATTGATTTGAAAATTTGGATAACTAAACAGGGTCTGGGATTAAATCAAATTGGACGGACCAGCCATATATGCAGTCCATTCCCGGTTAACCCTGTGCAGATCGATCCAATCCAAGCAATGGCTTTGTTGGATCTTACGACGTCAAGGTCGTCCTGTTCGATGCAGGTGAACTTTTTTTTTGGATCAGTTCGATGCAGGGAACCTGACCATCGGTTCTTGCGTGAGTTCATGCCCGGGGCGGGCGGCAGAGCGACCATGGGTAACGCATTGCAACGAGTCGGTTGGTGTGGCTGGAACTTTTGCAGTGGGTTGGAATGCTGCAGCGTCCCCTTGCCGGAGTACCTTTTCTAGTTTTGATGGTTGCCAGCTGATTTTCGCAAACTGTTGGATAATCGAAGCGCATTCACCGCTGTTATTAGTTATGTTTCCTTAGCTGTTTCCTCACGCGCAGACTGCATCCACACTTAACATTCACATCCACTGGGAGTCTAGCTAGCGCAGCTTGACCGCAGTACGTAGCAGCGTCGACGACCGTAACCTAGCTGTCCAGGGATATAACACAGCAAGTCCCGCTCCGTTCATGAGATGAAGACAAACGTCATTGTCTCATTGACTAGCTACTTCCTCCGTCTTTAAATAGATAACGTTTAAGACAAATTAGTTAGTTCATTTTAAATTAATTTACTTATTCTAAATGTCATATATTACTCGTGTTTGGATGGGGTGAAATTTTGATCACAAATTAAGAGTATTAAATAAAATCAGTTTTCAAAACTATCTTCACAACCCTAGGTAAATTTCCGAGATGAATCTAATAAGGTATTTGACCGCATAATTAGAGAATGATTACTTGTAGCATTGCTGTAGCCAATCATGGATTAATTATGCTCATTAGATTCGTCATGCAAAGTTGCACTCATCTGTGAAAGGTTTTGCAAATAATTTCATTTAGTCCTCCCTACATGAAAGATTCCTTTTGGGTAAAAAATCTCTTTAACCAAATACGGGCATTTAAAACGGAGGTAGTACTAGCTAGCGACCAGAAACCATGATTTTGAGAGAACTAGCGTGCATTGCCAAGAACCACAGATGGGCAAGCTGGTTGTACAAGTCAAGCTCACCATTGCTGGCTTAAATATCGTCGCGGCATGCACGGCGGAGACACTCGCGAGTCATGATGCTCGTTGAACCCCGCGACGACCGTTACTCTGATGACTTCAACTTACTTTTTCAGGAGAACCACGGCGAGGCAAGCAGACGGTCTGAACTTTTATATTAACTCAGGTGATACCCCGTGCGTTGTTGTGAGAATTTTTAAACAAAATTGTAAGGTGAAAATTTGAAAGTATAAACTATGGTAATTGCATTGCAATATTCTTTTAGAAACAACACTATATATAAAAATATATTCATTTTGTTGAGAGAAAACAATTGCTAAATGATTGATCTTTCACGTATTTTTATTACTTGAATTTGAAACATGATACTACATAGCGATGTATGGATGCTATAGTCACAGAAAATCGGTGGAATA
Source organism: Cenchrus purpureus (assembly GCA_022644695.1). Taxonomy (NCBI): domain Eukaryota; kingdom Viridiplantae; phylum Streptophyta; class Magnoliopsida; order Poales; family Poaceae; genus Cenchrus; species Cenchrus purpureus. The sequence continues at coordinate 118,820,571 of CP053464.1, forward strand.
CATAAATTGATAATCAGTAGATGATGATGTGGTATCTGAGATAGATGACTTGCATATTGAGAAAAATATAGTTAATGAGTTCCATCTATATAGGTTATATAGAGATGCAAAGTTTAACTTCAACTCATTACTCCTCTGGCCAGCATGAATCATTCCATCTGCTATATGCATCCAGTAGCGGTAGCAACAACTCAGTAACACCAAGAAACACCCAGACGAGCCACAGCCACAGCTAGGCAGCAACGATGAGTTCTGTCGCCGCAATACTCGCCGGCATCAAGCTCCTAATGATGATGTGCTTGCTGTTGCGAGCTTTGCCGCGAGCGCCGCCCGTGCGGGCTTCTGGAGTCGCCGCCGGAGGGGATCTTGTCTGTCCTTCCAACGCCTCACTGGCTCACTGCCCCACCAGCTGCGGAAACGTCAGCTTCTCCTACCCGCTGGGGACCGCGCCCCGATGCTTCCGGCAAGGCTTCGAGCTCACCTGCGACCACACCCGGCCAGGCTCTTCTGGCCCAATAGCACCCAATAGCACCGTTCAGATCCATGACATAAGGTACATGGCATCGATCTATGGTTCGATCGGCTTCAGCATCACCATGACGGCAGGCACGAGCACCTACACCAGGTCATGGGAATCCCTGCCAATGGCCTCTCTATCAGTTCTGTCAACTCTCTGTATGTTGTTGGCTGCAACGTCGATGTCATCCTGTTCGATACCAGGACGAACCTGGCCGTCGGTTCTTGCACAAGTATATATGCTCAGGGACAGGGCGCTCATGCGTAAAAAGGTGGAAGCTGCGTATAATAGGGAGCGGTGCAATGGGTTGGGCTGCTGCCGCGTCGATTATTTGCCGGGATACATGACAGGCTTTCGATTCACGCTGTCCCGCAGGAACGGCGTCGCAGCACGATCTCATGATGAAGAAGAGCCCTCCGTTGTCAAGGTTTTCTTTGCGGAAGAATGTGAATTTGACACCAGCGACCTTTACTCGAGCTGGATAAACGCTATTCAGACAAAATTTGAAATTTTCGCCACGGACCAGCCAAGCTGTGAAATTGCATTTAACATCACTAAGGCTAAGTCCAACAACGTCATGCATTTGTAAATTTGCCTCTCAAACGACTGCATGCCGGAAGACCTCCAACAGGGAAGGCAAAGGGTGGCAAAAATGCTTTGGAGAGGAGATGCAAATTGCATCTCCTCTCTCCTCAGGCATCCTGCCAGGGAGAGGAGAGGGCTTCCAGCGAAGGAGGGCGGCGGGGAGAAAGAGGAGGAGTCGGCGCCGGGAGAATGAGGAGGCGGCGGCTTCCGAGCGGCAAGGCGGCGGCAGATCTGCAGAGCGGTCGGCGGGCCGCATGCGGCGGCGGCCGAGGTCCAACAGCGTCCTTGAGCGGTGAAGAAATCGTGCGCCCTCCCTTCCTTCGCCGGCGAGCCGCCGCCGAGCACCTGCCGCCTCACTCTCGGATCCGGCCGAGGTCGGGCATGGTAAAGGCTTAGCCGGGTCGCGCTTGCCAAGGCTGGCGCCGCCGGGTTGGCCCCATCCCCATCCCCATTCCTCGCCGGCCCTTCCTCTTCCCTCATGGCGGCGGGCGCGGCGCGGTGAGAGTCTTTGCGCGGTCGCGACCCCACCCATCGCCGCCGTGCCACGCCGCCTCACGGCCCCGTGACGGCGGAAAGCCGACCGCCGCCCAGCCTTCACCCGCGCGGCTGCGGCGCGCGAGTACCGAGACCGTCGCCGGTGGGCCCGGCTCGAGGCGAGCGGCAGTGGCCATGGTGGCGTCGTGTGCAAAGGAGGAGCAGGCAGGAAATGCTTTTGCCATTCTTCCGTTGGAGGCGTGATCTGTTAGAAGTGCAAACACTGCACGTAAGGCAAAGGATGATTTGAAATGGCTCTCCTTGTTGGACTTAGCCTAAGGATGGAACGCTTGCGCGGCCAGGGGAGCCTGGCCACGTCACCCGAGGCTCGCGGTCCCGTGGTGCGTCCGCAGCAAGGCGCAGACGACCGCTGCGCGTCTTGCGTCGGTGGTTTCATTTCGTGTGGTCGCTGACCGGTCGGGCCCGTGGTCGTTGCCGCGCACTTTTGGTAGCGACCTCCCCAGTTCGCACTTCCCGCACCTGGACTCCGTACTTTCGTGGCGTGGCTGATGTAATGAGGGGCGTCCCATTCCTATGCCTCTCCCTGTTCGTGCAGTTGCGTCCTTCCCGGGTCACCCTCCTCCTCGCCTCACCTGCCCTTTATTGTGCTTGCTTTCTCTCTGGGGCCGTCGGCGGTGGTTGCTTGCGGCGTTTGTCTGTTGCTCGGACGGCGGCGCCTCCTGTTGCCTCATCTTTCCGTCGGTGGTGACGCGGGCGCTCCCGAGGTCTATTTGCTGTGCCGCCGCTGCGCCGCTGGTTTGACTTGAGATTTCGATATGCTTTTCCTCTCCATTCGGCTTTTCCGTTTGTTGTCTCTAATCGATTGTGTGATTTGTGTGGACTGCGAATCTGCGATGGGCTGTTGGTTTGTTTTCCGGGCCTCCTGAATTCGTATGTGCAATCCAGTCTGCTCGGGGTGGATTTGTTTGGAGATCTGGAGCTGCTGGGTTGGTTGCATCGCTCTTAGCGTCTTGTGGTGAACTGTTTTCATGTTCTTGGTCTGTGCTTCGTTCACCTCTCTTGTTGAAGCTGTGGTTCGCCGTGTTGGTTCTGTCTCTGTTTCCCACGTGCGCGAGATTTGTGAGGATGGTTCTTTGTGCTTAGGGATTGAAGTGCACATACCTTTTAACTCTCCTGGTGGCTGTAGCGTGAATATGATTTTTTGGGATTGCCATTTGGATGCATGTTTAGACCCCCTTAACTCTGTAGCTCTGCAGGCTATTGTGTTTTTGCAGAGTCTATACGGATTCACAATTCTGGATTATGGGTACGGTGAGATGATGCGGTGCCGGTTACTATTTTCATCTGCTCTGGAAGCTGCTAGCAGCATCGTGGTTGTCTGTCACGAAAGTGTGAACCAAGGTACCTGTAGCGAAGTGACAATTAGCTGTTCATTGCTGCCTTTTGATTGTTGTTCTCTTCCGTATGGCAGATTCACCTATCTTCTGCATCTAATTCTGTGTTTGTGTTGCACAGTTCTTTAAACGGATCTTCAGGTATGGAGGTTACTGCAGCGGTTCATCGACGTTGTTGACATACAAGAGGATGACATGCACCCCTCCCCTTTGTTTGCCCATCATACGCTACTCCTTCAGCATCTGCTGAGGAAGCTCTTGATCGAATTCGCCATGCCAAAAGATACCGTAGTAACTTGGCACTGACCTCTCAATGCTCATTTGAATGCTTTCTTAGTTTTTCTAACAGCTGATCATTACTTCTTCTGCTGTTGGTCTATCCAGGGGACCAGTTTTGTCCTTTGATGCCACCAGATCAATGCAAAAAATGTCGTCTATCACGGATCAATGCTAGGAGGCACAGATGGCTGGTTAATGCAGGTGTTGATCTACAATCATTTAGATTATTTGAGATCTTTTGTCCTGCACTTGGTTTCTTAAATGCATCGGGGGTTTTGCATCCATCTCAGGATTTGCTTCCTTTGTTGCTTCCTCTCTGTCAAGAGACATAGTGCCCAGGCAGTATGCTACCGCACTTAAAGGTATTATTCGCTGCGTTTTTGCTCGGCTCACTCTTTTTCTTTGTGGCACCATTTGACTTTGGGCTGACTGTTTTCGCAAATCTCACAGATATCCATCCCGACAGATCTTATGTTGGACGCCCTGAGTACAAATGTCGGTATTGTGGTGCTGTTTTCTGGTATCAAGAAAGAGTGAAGTCTAAGTCCGCTTTCACCCAGAGGAGAGTTATTTACAACATGTGTTGTAAAGGTAGCAAGGTTCATCTACCGTCGTTCACTCCGGTGCCTGAATTTCTGAAGCAGTTGCTAAGGTTTGATGGTGGTCAACGATCCCGACTGTTTTGCAAAGATCAGACACTATAATTCTCTGTTTGCATTCACATTGATGGGTGCATTTATTGATCGTAGTGTCAACAATGGGAATGGTCCTCCTGTGTTCAAGATATCAGGTCAGGTTTGCCATAGGATTGGTTCTCTCTTGCCTGCTGATGATGCTCCGCCAAAATTTGCCCAGCTCTATATTTATGATACCTCAAATGAACTGGCAAACAGATTCAGGGCAATCGATCCTGGTGATAGTGGGTCTGATGGTATGTGCCCTGAGATTGCTGCTGCTCTTCTGGATATGCTGGATGAATTTAACCCATTAGTTAAGCAGTTTAGAGTTGCTCGGGATAGGTTGGCAGAGCATGGAAATGAAGAGATTGGTATCCGCATTGTTGGTGCGACTGAAGATGATCCAGTGCAATATGAAATGCCGACAACTTCTGAGCTTGCTGGTCTTATAATTGGTGATTTCTCTCAGGAGAATTACAAAAGAGATATAATTGTGCATGGGACAGATGGCACACTGCATCGAGTTTCCAGTCTACACCCTGCTTACATGCCTCTTCAGTACCCTCTTCTTTTCCCGTACGGCGAACGTGGTTATCAACTTGGGATAAGGTACCGGGGCTTGATTTATCTGACGAGAATTGTCGGTCGAAGGTGACAATGCAAGATTACTACTGCTACCGATGTCACTATAAGATGGATGAGCCAAACCCATTCCTTTGTTATGGAAGACTTTCAGAGCAAGACAAAGTGGACGGATATGCCTGCGTGGAAGAAAGTAGACTGAAGTATATAAATGACCATCAAGACGATCTAAGATCCGATTATTTTCAGGGATTGTGGATGCTGTTGGCAAAGGAACCCTGGATGGTAATAGTATCGACAAGAAGAAATTCTTGCCTGCCAGTTTTACAGGTGGCAAGCGGTATATGGCACAAAACTATCAAGATGCTCTGGCAATTTGTAGAGTCCATGGATGCCCAGATTGGTTCACCACGTTCACAGCTAACCCAAAGTGGAAGGAAATTATAGAATCGGTGGAGGCTGAACCTGGCCAGCAACCTCTGATAGGTCTGATATCATCGTCCGTATCTACAAAATGAAACTTGATGAACTGCTGGATAATATCAAGAATGGCATCGCATTTGGCCCTGCTATCGCTGGTGAGTTACGCTCACATTCCAATGCAATGTTCATAGCACAACTTAATATGTTTGTGCAGATTTAGCATCTAATTCCTTTATTTTCCCCTCCAGTCTTGCAGCGTTGAATTTCAGAAAAGAGGACTACCACACGCACATATTCTGGTTTGGGTGACAAAAATGGAAGGAAGGTACTGCCTCTGCTATTGATTCTTTTGTTTCTGCTGAAATTCCCGATCCTGCTGTAGATCCACTAGGATATGCATTGGTTGAAGAGTTTATGATACATGGGCCATGTGGCAAACATAATCCTAGATGTGTGTGCATGAAAAAAGGGGCTTGTTCAAAGCACTATCCCAAAGAGTTTAGTGATGAAACTACTATTGATGAGAATGGATTTGCAGTGTATCGACGTCGTGACAATGGCCGATACGTTGTTAAAAACGGTATTCGTTTAGATAATCGATGGGTGGTTCCTTACAACATGTACTTGCTAAAGAAATTTCAAGCACATATTAATGTTGAATGGTGCAATAAAAGTAAGATTATCAAGTATTTGTTTAAATACGTCACAAAAGGTCCAGATTTTGCTAAAGTTGGGTTCAAGCGAAAGAGGAACTCCATCACCAATCATGAGGCTATTGACAATGACGAAATTAATGAGATTGAAGATTACCTTGAATGTAGATACCTTTGTGACAAAGAAGCACTCTGGAGATTGTACAGTTTTGATATACATAGTAAGGTGCCTTCGGTTGAGCGTTTAGCTGTTCACCTCCCTAATATGAATTGTGTCCTTTTTAGAAAAAGAGCTAGGCTATCGGATGTTGTCACTAATGAATTCCTGCAAAGAACAACTTTAATTGAGTGGTTTAAAACGAATCAACGATGCCCGAGGCTAGAAAACTTCCATACTGTAATTTCACTGATGAATGGCGGTGGGAAAAGATAAGCGTGTCTGGATTCATAGAGCATCTGGAAATAAGATCAGTAGGATTTATTACGTCCATCCTTCAGAGGGTGAACGATACTACCTAAGAATGCTAGTTACGGTTGTAGAAGGAGCGCAGAGTTATGAGGATTTAAGAACATACCAAGGAACAATTTTTCCATCATTCAAGGAAGCGTGCAGCCGAGGTCTTTAGGCGATGATAAGGAGTGGTATAGTGCCTTTGACGAAGCTATACTGTGGGGTCTGGACGCCAACTCAGGAATTTATTTGTAACTATGATGCTTTACTGTGATATAACAGATGAAAGGAATTTTTTTGAAAAATACTGGATAGCCATGTCAGATGACTTTGAATATAATCTGCAACAAGCAATGAATAATAGCAGATATAGAGTCCCCGAAATTGAACTTCGAAACATGCTTATAGAAGAACTTTCCTTGCTGTTCTCGCGTAATGGAGCAAGCATAGCATCCTATAATTTACCGGCTATATCGCTAGGAGAGCAGGGGCGACAACATTAATAGCCTTATAGATGAAGAGCGATCATATGATATTGTAGAGTTAATGAAAAAATCTACTGAAATGTTTGAAAGACTTAACAATGAACAATTGGTTGCATTCAACAAAATTGTGCATAGTGTGGAACATAATGAAGCTTCATTCTTCTTTGTCTATGGCCATGGTGGTACTGGGAAGACCTTTTTGTGGAATGCTATAGTATCTCGGTTACGATCTGAAAAAAGATAGTATTGACTGTGGCGTCGTCTGGGGTGGCGTCTTTATTGTTACCAGGGCGCACTGCTCACTCACGTTTTAAGATTCCGTTACAAATTGACGATGAAACAATATGTGATATTAAAAGAGGAAGCATCTTAGCTGAACTAATGCAAGAAACTTCTCTTATAATATGGGATGAAGCTCTGATGACACACAGAAAATGTTTCGAAGCACTGGACCGTTCGTTGCGTGATGTGCTGTCTGTGAATGATGAAACAGCAGAGAAAGTGTTTGGTGGCAAAGTAGTTGTGCTAGGAGGTGATTTTAGACAAATACTACCAGTTGTTGAGGGAGGCAACAGAACCAAAACCATAGATTCTTGCATATTGAATTCACCTATTTGGCATTCAGTCGAGGTTCTTAGCCTCCATGAAAATATGAGGCTAAAGGATCTATCACTTGATAATTTTTCGCAGTTGGAGCTGCAGGAATTTAGTGATTGGATTTTGACTGTTGGGGATGGTCGTGTTCCTCCTATCAAAGGTGATGAACAGACCGACCCAAACTTGATCGAGATTCCACCTGATTTGTTGATCCACACCAATGATGATAAGATAGTGGCCATTGTTCATTCGGTTTATGGGAATTTGGACCGTATGTATCGAGATCGAACATACCTTTGCCAGCGTGCTATCCTGTCGCCAACCAATTCTGTGGTGAATGAAATCAACACCTTCATTTTGGATGCCATTCCTGGTAATTCAAGAGAATATCTCAGTTACGACATAATAAGTAAAACCAATGAAAAATCTTATGACATTGATGCAATGTACCCAGCAGAATTTCTACATTCCATTTCAGTATCCAACTTCCCTGAACACAAGATCACTCTGAAAAGAAATACACCAATAATGCTACTAAGGAATCTCAATCAAAATTCAGGACTCTGCAATGGAACAAGACTAATGATCCAAAACCTCGGCGATAATGTTATAGAAGCTACCATTATAACTGGATCAAATATAGGTGATGTGGTCTATATCCCACAGATTGTTTTATCCACATCTAACCCAAAATGGCCTTTTGTGCTCTATAGGAGACAATTTCCAGTAAGAGTCTCTTATGCAATGACAATCAACAAAAGTCAGGGTCAAACATTATCAAATGTGGGAGTCTATCTGAGAAATCCTGTCTTCACGCATGGGCAATTATATGTTGCAATTTCTCGAGTTACATCTAAGAAAGGACTGAAGATACTAATCGAAGATGAAAATGGTAACTGCTGTTCAACTACTAAAAATATTGTCTTCTGTGAAGTTTTTGACAGCATCAGGTACAGTTATGTAGCTGTAAATCCTTTTTTTCTCTTTCTAAAACTTACATTTTTATTGCAATGATCAGCGCTATATTATTACCACATGCCTAAGTCTCTTTTTTTTTTCCACAGAGGTTACTGTGATGCAAGCAGAGCGTTGCCACTGGAGCATCAAAGTGATACCAACAAAATAGCAGTGGTAAAACAAAACCTGGTTGCGAATTGTGTCTTGCCCACCACAGTCTCTGTTGTTGCTTTTACTTTATGCATTTCATCTCCCTAAGATTCTCATATGTTGCAGCCTGACCATATAGAAGCATCAGATTATCATGTTGGGACTGCTGCCGCTGATAATTCTGCTCTTGGTTCCACACAAAACAGGTCAGCTTCGCACTGCAATGTTTGAAGCAAAATATTTCCTCCCATGCATGCCCTGATGAAGTGAACAAAATACCTTTACAGTGACACCGATCAGATTCCTGGGATTCTTTGGGGCAGCTCCGAGCAGCGCTCAGAGGCTGATCAGGAGGAGACTGCAGCCTAGGTGAACATCCTACTATCAGAACAATTTCTTCGCTGAACCGCTTTTGCTGTTTCTATCTTCTTATATGTTTTCTATCCATTTTACTCGCAGAAAAAAACGAAGAATTTGATGTGAACCACAGACTGTGAATAAGGCACATTCTACTGAAGATTGAACGCCTTCTGTTGGATTAAGTTTTTGAACTGTCTCTGTGAATCAGCTGCTACACTCTACGTCTTAGGTTTAGGATATGTGGTGTGAACATCCTACTACAAGAACAGTTTCTTCGCTGAACCGCTTTTGCTGTTTCTATCTTCTTAGATGTTTTCTATCCATTTTACTCAGAAAGCGAAGAATTTGATGTGAAGCACAAACTGTGAATAAGGCGCATTCTACTGAAGATTGAACGCCTTCTGTTGGATTAAGTTTTCAAACTGTCTCTGCAAATCAGCTGCTACACTCTACGTCTTAGTTTTAGGATATGTGGTGATTATAGGTATGTAGTGTGTGTCTTACAGTAGACAACTAATTTTGTGAATACATGTGTTCCTGTATATTTTAAACACCTATTCTGTACTTTAAGAGTCATCATATGACCTGCACTATCTTATATTTCGTATCTTGCTACGCCATTCACGAACAGTTGAAGCTTGGATTAGCTATTTCTCAATTACAGTGATCTCAAAGATATTTGAGTGTTTCATTTGTGTCACACCTGTTTTTCCAAAGAAAACCAAGTGCAAACCTATATGCATGTCGGGATCAAGTTTCATACATATAGTTGATATAAGTGAATACGAAACAATATCACGTAAGAAAGAAAGATTATCGAGTTTACGCTTAATGCGAAGCGAAGGCACCAAACTTCACGCAGGCGATGGGGGTTATGCGAACTAGAACTTCGGCAACATCTTGATCTCTATAGTAGCTTCCTCTTCTGAGCAACATATTGTTATAGCAAGGGTGAACTTGTCGTACTCGAAGTGTGGGGAAAGGATGAATGCAAAGGCTTTATAGTGGTGGGCTATAAGCATTTAGCATTTTAGTTAGTCAAATTTTATTAGCACTGATTACTAATAAAGTATAAGTAAATACCATCCCACATTAACATAAAGAGGTAGATAAGATCGCTATGAGCATTTTTGGCGGCACCCGGGCCGACGCCAGCCCCGAGACTTTCTTGGGCCAGGATCGTCCCGCTGAAAATTTTTTGGCCCGAGGGCAAATGCTGTTTTAGTTACTTTACACTATAAAATGCTGTGACCACAGCTCGGGCCCTACTGATCGGGGCCGACACGTCCCATGGGACGGTCATGGGCAGATTTTCGGCCGAAAAACCCGGGTATTTTTCGGCCTGAACCGGCTTACCGGCCGTGGAATGCTCAGTCTAAGATACGCCATAAGCATATAACATAACCGAGAGCACGATTTAAGTCCATCTTCAAGTTCAATTATCATGTGAGGTCCAGGCCGCTCTTGACCGTGAGCACGGCTAATCGATTAGTTTTACACTCTGCAGGTTGTACACTTTCACCACAAGTCGCGTAAAAGTCCCGAAGAACTTTGGACCCAACCATGCAATGCTAGCTGAGGCATCATACCACACTACCAGGGTGTGATTGCAGGGGACGCTGAGGCCTTTACAAAGATTCCCCAATGTGAAACAACCGCGAAGGTTCCGAGTCGTTGCAGAGTATAAAGTCTCCTAGGTACCGTGTCTTGAAAAGCCCAACTCCCTACTAGAGCGAGTCTATACCCCACTCTGGCGCTCCCCTTGCCCTTATCGGTGTAAGGTCATCCCAACACTAGAGTCCCTAATTATTGACCAAGGAGCCATATGCCTTGTGGTTGTCTGATTTTCTGGTGGTCGCTCCATGTTCCGATTAATCATTGTGATCTTGTATTAAATGGGAGATATAGCATTGGAACATAGAGTAAAAGTAACCATGTTGATTATTACCAACCAGTTGAGCAAACTAAGCATCATCTACCATCAAATTAATTAAACAACCCCCCGCCTATACAAGGCAATGATAAAAAGAATACTAGTCATTATCTTTAATAGGAACCCATCAAAATTAATGCAAGGCATATGCAAAGTGATTAAGTATAGTTCTTAGGACAGAACAAGGACACACTTTAACGAGTAATGTTTGTTGCTCTTCAACCTCTTGCTCTTCAAAGCTCTCGAATGACGTTTATTCTACTCGTATCAATCATCCAAAGCAAAACATCCGACACATATTCTAGCAAACAAAGAAGCAAAACTAAGAACAATTCACCAATCAAAATAAAAGATTCGGAAAGAACACACTAAGGGATGGATATTGATTGTAGGATCATGTCAATGCAAGAAACGTTGAAATCGGAATTTAATTGAATAAGATACTGATTTTAAGAAATAAGAGATAGATATTTGACGACCACGACGATCAACACACATGCATTGCAGGGCTGCATGCAAAAGAATAGGCAGATAATAATCACATTGCATGCTTATGGTGCGTACTGATGAACGGAAATTTGAGAAGAACGGGATCATTATTATTGCTTAAGCATGATGCTGGCATGATGTCATCAAAGTGCTTAGGCAATAAAATAATATAACAAAGAAATTGATTGTGCGTGGCTACACACGTAACTCATCCAGCGGCAAAGAAAAGCTAGTAAGAATATTGCTCACCATGCTGTACGTGTAGATTTGCATGGCTGGTGGTGGATTGTTTTGCAAGGAAGTCGACGATCTGTCTTGGCAAGACAGCGGAGAACTGCTCGACGTGCGGACAGCAACAGTATGCCAGCAGTTGCCGATCAAGTATCGAACAGCTAGCACAGATGGAGACGTTCATTATGATCTGATCTGACAGAGAAAACGGCGACTAGCAGATAGAACTCAATGACACGGGCAGAGATAGAACTTGACGACGACGACATCTATGATTCGGCCTTAGCGCAGGACACGCATACTCTGCCATCGTCCTTAGCTTCTGCAGCTCGGTCACTGGAACAACGACCTCGGCTTCTCGATCAACTCGCTGGCCTCCTCACGGTGAAGTCCTCCCCGGCGACCAGCCAGCGCACATGGAGTCAAGGTCTCATGGACGGCGGACTGCTGGCTGCCGTGGATGGATCCACAACGACGTCATACGGATAGCTTCCTGGTGCCGCGGCGATATCGATGCTCCTGGCGGCGACAGCTCACGACCAACTCGCACATGCATGGTGCAGCGGAACGGAGCCCTGGTGGTCGACGGTGCCGCAGCGCAAGGCCTTGGACGAGGCGGCGGCGACAGGACTGCTAGCCTGGACGGTGCAGTGTGCACCGCAGCAGCCCACGCTAGGGCATGATCGAGCAGCGACGGCTTCAAGCAGGCAATGGTGGCGCATAGCGCTGGGGCATGGAGGAGATTGATCGACGCCGGCGGCGGCGCAAGGAGCTAGGGCATGCGAGGCGCTGTAGTACTATTGCGGAAAGATAGAGTACGTAGTACGTAGGGATATAAGATATAAGTTGTGTATATACAGAGGTAGGGCAGGGCCGGACGTGCACACCCAAACAAAGCTGGGCTATTTTTGAGTCCGAGTTAAGATCGAGTTGGACCTTCATCTTGTTTGTGGAGGAGGTAAAATGATTGCAAATAGGAGGCCTGGCCTGGCAACTTGAATGGCCCCGTCGAAGTCTCACATTGATTGAAATAAAGAAAAGAAATACAGAGCAGAAGAAATAGGAAAGGGGCAACACAAGATAGTGCAAGGAGATTTAGATAACCATAGATATTGACGTATAGGATTTTGGTAAGATAAAGAAGGTAGCAAATATGCTCAGATGACATAGTAAACAAAAGATGGATGGTGAAGTTCACATAAAATATCTGAACCTCCTCTAAAAGATTATGAAGCCTTCTAATAAAATAGATTAAGCTCTGAAAAAGTGAGAACAATTTTCACGAAAGCTAGAAGTTCTCAGAAGAACCTAAACTTGACATAGACGATTTTAAAATATTTTGCACTCAAGAAACACTAGGATGCATCGGCATGAATACAACACACATACTTTTATTTAACTCAGAAAATCAAACAAGGCTTTTCCTATACTATATTTCCTATAAAATAAATGTTGAAAAAGTTTTAAAATTATGAAAAATCGTTATTTGATTATTCTTTCTATTCACATCCTGAAATTGAGAAATTTCAGGGTGTGACAATTGATTTCATATAAAGTACATATCAAATCGGATACTTGATCACTGTTTGATCCACCTACTTACCTTGACACCGACACTCGACCTAATGGACACCGACACAACAAGACAACATGGAGTTTAGGGTGCTACTGATTCAGCGTGGGGCAGCGACTTTACTGGGCTGGGCCGTTCCGTGGGCCACCGGCGCTTTTTCCCATAAGACCTCGAATTAGTAGAAACCAAACCAGTAAAGTGCGTCCCACAAACAACAGATGTAATTATCTGGGCCGGCGCAGGGCGCGCCCAAACCACTAGTCTACAAATAAAGACACCCACGCATGCAGCACCGGCAGCTCATGCGAGACTGTACAGCAGGAGGTTACTACTGCTCCTGCAATAATATTTTGGGATGGCACTAATCCCTACATTTTGGATGGCTGCATCGAAGGTTCGTGATACAAGCTACCACAACCATAAGTCCTTATATTTTTGAGTAACGCAACCATCTGTTCTGAAATGCATCTTACTTACTACCTCCGTTTTAAATATATAACATTTATGACAAGTAGTTAGTTCAAAAATAAACTAATTTGCTTGTCCCGAACATCATATATTAAAGAAACGGAGGAGTATTAGATATATTAAAGGGTTAGAAATTTTAGTAAGGATTACTAAGGGCGAGTTAAAGCGCTTGGAGAGATATTTATGCCACTGTGTAAGGAATCGGATGCTCGTAGCCTAAGAGGGGAGAGGTGAATTAGGCAACTTAAAACCTTAAGCCTGGGTTATCACTATTTGCTCAAAACATAAACTAAAACATACTATCTAGATGTGCAACTATGGTTGTTCTAGTGTGAAACTCCCATCCCAAAACAAGTTTTTGCAACCTATAGTCAATCCTAGCATGATATTACTCTAGGAAAGTAAAGACAAGTAAGAATTGTAAGAAAGTAATGCGGAAGCGTAGGGGGATGAGAGGAAGCAAACTCTTGACCGCGCGATTTATCCGTGGTATCGGTAAGTACTAAGCCACTCTAGTCCATGTTGTTGAAGCACTCCACACAAGAGTATTGCTTCCCACCAAATCTCTCCCAAGAGCACCACTTGACTTGCCACAAAGGCTCTCGCCAAGCTCCCTTGGTCACCTTGATGCCGCCTCCACTAAGGAGCTTCTCCACCAAGGGAAGGGGGTCTCCACGTCCGACAAAGTGTCCTCGCCGCTCCACACTAAGCGGAGGGTCAAGACGTTCTGGGAGCCACCTGCTCCAGGCCGACGCACCTTGTGTTGATCCACTCAAGAATCACCTCACAAGGTAGGCACACATTGCACTCACTCTAAGCTAACCTAGCACTAAGCACACACATCAAGCATGTGCAAAGCCTTTGGATGTTCATAAGCACTAGCATGGCATGGACATGATCTCTAATGTGCCTTGCACTCCTGTCTTCCTCAGATCCAGTCACTCAAATGGGTGAGTGGAGGGTATAAATAGCCCAAGGCGTCCAAGTTGTTAGCTAAAAGCTGCGGCTTCAACTGCTGATGAACTGATGGTCCTTTTCCCACCGCCGTTCATCCGTGCCCCTCCATCATCATCTAGCCGTTAAATCCGACCACGCATCATCCGCGCATACACCGACGGTCTCTTCATAGCCGGTTCATCCGGTCTTGAAGGGTTTCAGCGATCCTTCTTGTTAGCATCTTTGTGACCATCGGATGAACCATTGCTGATCATCGGTTCATCCGGTGCGGTGTTGTTGGCTTGGAACGCTCTGTCTTGAAATCTTGATTCATCGATGAGACCGACAGTACCGCCAATTGTTCGTCCGCTTTCATCCGGCGTCATCACCGCCGCTTCGTCTCATCAATCATCCTAGAATTAGAATATGGTATCGGTTCATCCGATAAGCGGTGCTCGTGATTTGGGCCTTCAACTGCGGTGTACCGATTCGTCAAACCATTACATCGACGCTTGCTTCTAGGGTACCGTCGGTTCATTCGATGGTGTCATTTTCCTTTCTTTTCTTCCACGGTTTTGACCCTTAAAAATACACTATCTTCTCATTTTGGCATGTGGTATTTTGCATTCTTGGGACCTAGAAGTGTCTACAAGGACATGCTAAACAATATGGTTAGTCCCATTGATCATGTTGTCATTAATCACCAAAATCAAACTTGAACAAATGACACATGAGGCCATGTTCGCTACACTCATCAACTATATATCACACAACGATACTATTACAACACACATAGGAATTAGTCAATTATTGTTTGAGTTTGAAAAACTCCCACAATAAAGTGAAAACTATGGCAAAGCTCTCTCTTTATCTCTCGAAAAGTTCGTCCCTTTACACAGGCATGGGGCTCCTTTTATAGTGCGGATGTCACTTTTACATTCCGATTCTATCCCCGACTACAAAGCGTATAAAAGGAAAGGCTAGGGGTACATTTGTCGCGGCAATCACGCGAACTTCCTTTTATTACAAACATGACCTCGCGTGCACGTGTAACACCCGGTGTTTATTAAAGATAAATACCTCAATAAGTTGGGTTAATCATGATTAATTAGCTCTTAAGCATGTTTGACATGATTATGCACACTTTTGCACAAAAGTCCTTGGTCAAAGTCTAAATTCTAGGTCAAACCCTTAGATCCTAAAAGGTCAATTGGTTTTCTTGCTCTCCAAATTTTGCTATAGTTCAAAATCGGCCAATATAAAAGTTGTTCCTTATTTCGGGAACACATTTTCATAATTGGTGGACATTCCAATTTTGAGTGCAAAGCCAGCGTAAACTCAAGATGAAGTTCCCGCATAATTTAAAGGAGAGTTTCTTTGGAACTTCAACACGTTTTCCCCAAATCCGTTGATCAAAACATAGGTCACCCTTTGTGAAAGTTGTAGGTCTATAGCTCCTCTACAACTTTAGTTTTGGATATTTTCACTTAGTTGGCACTTTTTGAAAGTTTTGCAATTTCAAAAGGGTCAATGAAATAAACGGCGCTAAGGCCCGTCTCGCGCTGCCAAGACGCCCAGATCGCCGCCCCGCCGTATCGTCGCCGTCGCGTGTACTGAGCCGTCTCGGCTTCTCGCCTGTGTGAGGCGGACCAGCCACGCCCGCCCGCCCCCGCCTGAACACGCGCCACCACGCGAAGTGCAAGTCCACGCCACGCCACGGGTCGTTCGCGCCACCCGCTGGCGTATGCATGCCACGCCTTGAGGCCGCCATCCCCCAGAAGCTTCTCCTCTCACCTTACCTCTTTTACCCTGCAAGGCCGAGCTTTACCCGCGGCAAGGCCGAGTCATTGCTTTTACTTTTCACCGAGAACGACGGCGGCTGGCCGCCATTGTCACCGGCCAAGACGCCCCGGCAAGGCTGCCGAGCCAGCCCCGCCTCCGTGGTCGCCCTCCCTTCCTTCTCCTTCCCACCACCCCGAGCCTGGCCGTCACGCCACCGCGAGCTCCGGCGGAGGTGATCAGGCCCGCGGAGGTCGCCGAGGCCGCCAGCCCAAGCAAACACCTTCCCCAGCCTACAAGTAAGCCGTGATACCCCACCTACTGCTTCTCATGGCGAGGCCCTCCAATCACCGGCGAGGTCCTCTGCCCATAGGGCCTATTTGTGTTGATTGCATTCTTTGTAGGGTGTTTTCGGCAAAGCGAGGACCCTTTCATAATTTCTGATTCTTCTTTCGAGGACTTCTCTGCAAAAGAGTTTTAGGGTTTTCTACAGTAACTTTAAAAATCCGTAGAAAATTGTAGAAAATTCAGAAAAATGCAAATCCAACTGTTCTGGAATCCTTGAGAGTAGATCTACAACTTTTACAAAAGTTGTATAGTGTTTTTCTGTTTAGTTTTTAAATGTAAATTCAAACTCAGTTTGAGGCATATTTGTTGTAGTTCAAAATGTACACATGCAAATGCAATGAAATTTGGATATGTTGTTGTGTTCTCCATGTTTAGATCTGTGACAAAGTTTCACACATGTTTGTTCTGTAGAACTCTAGTTATGATTTTTGTAAGATCTATGTTAGTTTAAGCTTGATGCTTTTATAGTTCCTCAAAATATAATTTCTTTCAGCACCAATGCACCCTAGGCCTTTGTTGTGATGTTAAGCACCCTGGAAAAATAATGGTGATTTTAGGAGTCTTAATTAGTGTTTGGTATTTATGCTTGTAATGGATGTCAAATTCATAACTTGAAATATATGATGAATCCACTTGAACATGTTGGGTTAGAACTTAGTTTTGGCATATTGGAGCTGTAGAAAAAGTTTGGGATCAAAAGGGTTTAGTGAAATCTTTTGTATGAATTAATGAAGTTTATCTAGGCTGTCTTTTGTCTTTTCATTTAAATTAATGTATAAATGATCTTGAGCTAAAAATTTATATTTAAATTTATTTTGGTCATATGCTGCTGTGGTAAAATTTTCATGACAGTTGGAGTTATATTTTATTTATTATGATTTATGGATGCATAGCTAGTTATAATGGAATATAAATTTATTTTATCTTTTAATTTGAGTTAAAGGTGTTTAAGTTCATGGCTGTTTAAAATGAATTTAAGGACACCCCCTATGCTGATGGTGAAGTGTAGTAGTTTAACTTTCTTAGATATGCACACAATCACCATCAAAGGCATAGTTAGTCCATCATCAATCCACCCTTGTTTTTAATGAAGTTTAATAAGTTAATTTGAATAAATGTGCACACAATCCCCTTTTAAATAGATGTTAGTTCACTCACCACACACCTTACTTTTTGTGAGTTTTCTTTGTTGTTTTGATGAATGTGGCCCACAAGAGTTGGGTTAATGATAAAATCTCACCTTCACACCATAACTAATGCATATGCATAACGTGTAGATCTTCCCGACGGATGTACACGCTTGTTGAGGAGGAGGGATCCGCTAGTGGAGAGCTAATCAAGCTAGTGGGCAAGCAAGACCGGACCAAAGTCCGTAAGAGCCCAAGGCTAGTGTTGAGTCGAGGAAGGCAAGCACCAAGTCACATATAACCTTTTTGGGATTAAAATCTCACTTCTTTACCTTTTTAGTATTTATTGCTTTACTTTGTGCATTTAAGTTTCGTGAGTTGTTTGAAACCTAGATGCATGATCCTTAGGACTCCTATGCTCTTTTACTAGTATGTTAGGAACGCTAGTGCCATGCTCTAAGGATACGGTAGAAGTCTAGTAATGACTCATTGCTCGCGAGATATAGGATGCTTATGTTGGAATCATAAGTTGGTTAATTGACTCGCTCATGTGGTAAGAGCAATGGGTTCTGGTCTCGACCGAGTAGCATGGTGCCGGTCTAAGCTATTGAACGTACTCAAGTGCTTGTCGGGAATGGGACCGTAAGCCTAGTACCTAATGAACCGGCTGGAATTTATCGCTACTAATCTTGAGATGTGTCTCCGCTTGATTCCGTAGTGCAAGTGTGAGTCCGACGTGTGAGTGAGGGCGCCCCAAGAAACCTTGTACTTAGGATGTGGCATCTTTCCCTAACTGGGAGGACGGAACCGCCTCGGTGGGTAGAGACCCCGCATTTGTTTTTTATTTGATTCTTGGGGTCTACCTTCTTCCGTATCTTGGGTTTACCTTGCAAGGATATAAATCGATCGATCGTCGGTCACCGTTATCTCGAGTCGGCTTGACCACCGCTACCCCATGTTTATTTATGAAACATTTTGGATTAATATTGATTGATTAATCTTGTTTGCACAACCATGCTTGTTTAGCTAGGTGCTTACCTAGAATGGTTAACATACTAGAACTTGAGCTAAAATTTGAAAGTAAGGATCAACTCTTAGTTGCTTTTGGCAAAACAAACCCACCACCAAAAAAGCCTTGCATGTCTAGTGTGTCTTTTATTTTGATTTGAGTCAGTCTTTTGAGTATTAGAATACTCCTTTGCTTATTTGTTGTTTTCGTGTAATCCTATCCGGCCCGGTGTTATTCCGAGATGGATGGGAGATTGAATGGGAGAACGATGATGAGGAGTGATACATTGTGGATGGCCTCCCATGTGTATCATGCTTTAGTTTAATTTCCACTGTTTAAAACTCTGAACCATGTTTACTTTTATGTACTCAAAACCTGGTTTGTAATATTAAGTACTTGAGGACTTTTATGTAATGTAATGATGTACTCGTCCCCTTCGTGTGGGCTTAGCGATATCTCGATCCCGTGAAAGTGATTTACCGGCATGACCCACAGAGGCGATAAAATAGCTCTTGGTTATCGCTTATGAGCCAAGTGGACCGCTTAAGTGATAATCCGGCTTCTGTAGTCAAACTTCCTTATCTTCTTGATCACGCCATTGATTCAACATGAAGCATCTTTTTCAAATCAGATTTCTTCTTCTCTCTGCATCTTGACACCATCATCACATACGTCACTCTTTGGTGGAATCGCCCTTTCTCGTGTGATCTTGGAAAGCACTTAATCAATCAAACCATGGTTTTTAGGCATGATTCCTCGTTTTCCTCAAAAATCCCATTTCTCCGAAAACCTTCGTTAGTTAAAGCGGTGTTTTCCCCGATCACGGAGAAAACACTTTTCATGATAATTGAAGTTCATCAGAGCGAAGAATATGAAAAGGAAAGGACTCGTGACCTTTGGTGGGAAACTCCTTCATTTTTCCGCTAATCCGGTTCTCTTGAGAAACACTTTTGTGAGAAAAACAGTTTATATAAAACCGTGTTTCCTCCTATAGCTCAAGGGTGACCAAAAGGTCGATTCCCCAACAATTATCATTGCTAACAATTAATCACTATATATTAATATATTATCGTAGACTTTTGCATCACTAGCTAGGTTCATATGGTACTCTATGGTTCTATCGATGATAATCTTACTATTACTAATTGAATTGAAGACTCGTTTTGAAGCCTACAAGTGATGCTACATAGGATCCTAGGTGGACACTCTAAATAATGAGAGAAATCATAAAAATTCTCACAAAAGCAAAATACCTAACCATCAATAAGTAGACTCAATCATCACAATTCACAACTATTGTATCTATTACGTTTTCTAAAAAATTACCCACCTATGTCATTATGAAAATAATCTAAAGTAACCTCCTAAACCTATATCTAAATTACCCACCTTTGTCATTACATAAAATAAACTAAAGTAACTCCTAATCTTTATCAAATTGCCCATTCTGCAATTATAATAATATAATTTGATATAACCTCCTAAATTTGCAAATAAATTGTCCACCACTAATACTCAAAAATAATCTTTTAAATTTACACCAAAATAACATAAGGTAACCTTAAATTTGAATCCAAATGACCTATGTTAAAAATATAAATCAAAAGATATTTTTAAACTATTGATATATGATATAATAATTAAGATATACTTTCTTATTATTTCATTACATGATCTTATCCTCATAATTCTTGTGTCACACACGTTTATTCTTGGAACATGCATGCAGGATACAACCCAAATCCTAAAGGAAGAATTGTGAGGTCATGTGGAAACGTGTCCATCCCTTTCCTTTTGGGTTCGAAGAAGGTTGCTTTGCACATGAGAAATTCCAGCTTGGTTGTGCGTCAGATAAGTTTCATGTTCTTTATACCGAGGAGACGGCAGAAAATATCAGGTGACCACATTGTCTGAGACGGTCACTACTAGGAAAGAGACTGAGCAAAAAAAAAAAAAAGTACCGGTTATTTTGCCCATACTAATGTCAACCTACTAATGACCCGTGCGAAAAGAAGACCTACGTAGCCATCTAGTGGCCAACATTAATACGGTTTACGGTACTAATGTGAGCTTATTACATTAATGATATGACTATTAAAAGGTTGAACATTAATAACGGGTCAAAATAGCTCGATACTAATCGGGCGCCGTCGACTCTCTCCATGATTTATCCGCGCCCCTGCGTGTACTCTCTCCTCCACATGCATGCATCCTTATCCTCTCTCAAGTCTCAACACTTCTCTCAACCTTGTCTCTCCCTGTGTCCTCTCGATATGGATCTCTAGCTCCTTCCTCTCCGGTCTCGACCTCCTCCTCTTCTCTCTCCGGTGGGCGCTCCGTGCAAGCGGCAGGCGGCCTCGGCTCGCCTGCCCGGCCGGCGCTGGCGCGGCGCTACTGAGATCCGAGGCAGGCGGGGGCGGGCCGAGGAGGAGCCGAGGAGGCCGGAGAGGATTGCCTTGATTTTTTAATCTTTCCAATGTGTGATTGTTGTGTGATTGTTGTTGGAAATGTGTTCGAATTTGTGATTGTTGTATTCGAATCTGTGATTGTTGTATGAGAAATTTGGATGAAAAAATTGTGATTGTATATATTATGAATGTGAATGTGTGAAAGAAAAGAAAAGAAAAGAAAAAGAAAAGAAAGAGAAGGTGACGGAGAGGAGGGAGAGACGAAGGCAGACGGAAGGAGGAGAGAGACGGAGATGATGGAGTAGGGGCATTAGTACCGGTTATTCGACCGGTAATAATGTCTCTTCTACATTAGTACCGGATGAACAATACCGGTTTGAATACGGTACTAAAGAGAAGTTTGCAACCGGTACAAATGTGTTTTTCTCTAGCAGGGTGGATACCTGGTTGTAGCCAGCATGCTGAACGACGATTCAAGCAGCACCGATGACGAGGTGATAATAGTTAATACCATCAATGGCGACTTTGTGAGCAGACGAGTAGCCATCATGACAGGTTTTGCTGAGTTCGACACTCGAATGAGGTGGGCTGTCACCAACTTAACCTGCGAATCAGCCTCACAAAGAAGCACAACTTATGCGTGCATCAGTGATCATAGCGAATGTGTCAATGTCACCCATGGTACACTGTATCTAGGGTACCATTGCAAGTGCTCGAGTGGCTTTGCCGGGAATCCATACGTCAAAGGATTTTATGGTTGTACAGGTCTCTCTCTCACACATCGTTTTCAAAATCAATTTAATTAAAGATTAAAATGCACAAAATTCCATCAATTTGTAAGAGGGTGTCACTTAGGCCCATTAACTCCGAAAGTGCATTCTGAGTCCATAAACATTTTAGCTCACCGTGGGTTCATAACTGTCATATATGCTTCTAGTGCTAACATGACATAATTACTTGGCTCAAATAAGCATCTTCAAGTTGAGTCATTTCATCGAGCATGTTACATAGGGCGATGCAGGCTTTATATTCCCCAAGCTGATCACGCGGCAAACACTGCAAGGGAGGAGGCTACCACCGTAAAGCCTAGGAAATGTCAAGGTTGTGTCGTTAAGAAGCTGCTCGATGAAATAACTCAGCGAGGAGATGCTTCTTACAATCAAGTCATCATACCATGTCAACACTGAAAGCATATGGATACTTATGAACCTACGGTAAACGACTTAACAAGTTTGATGGACTTAAGTGACCTCCATACGGTCCAATGGACCTCCGGTGCATTTCACCTTATATATTTTGACATGGGCTTTTTCACCTGCCTGACTGCCTTTTGTCGTACAGTTATATTTTAACCTGATTAATACCTACCTCCTTAAGCAAATGCAACATCAATAAGAAAATTTATAAAAATATCCATGAACAATTTATTACGTGCATGAGACTCTGATCAACAATTTAATAAGTTCCATTACAGTGATTAAAAACATGGCGATGGCTCACTTCACTTAAGTTTATTTGCAGACATTAATGAGTGCTTAAAGCCAAATGATTGCAATGGACTATGTCACAACACTCTGGGAGGATATTACTGCACACACCATCTTCTTTTAGGTGAGTCGTCCACATTTCAATTCTCAAAATGCAGGATGATTTGGTTGTCCGATTAACGGCATTGGATTCACTATGCAATCTTGTGTCTAGGTATTGCAATTGGAATTAGTTGCGCCTTGGCTCTGTAACTATCTGACTCGGTGTAATTATAATTGCCAGAAAGTGGAAGCAATTGATACAAAAGAGGATTGAAGAGCATATTTCAAGAAAAATCAAGGCCTATTGTTAGAGCAGCTCATCTCAGATGATAGCACACTAACAAAACAAAGATATTTTCCTTGGAGGAACTAGAGAAAGCTACCAACAACTTTGATGCTGCTCTTGTTCTTGGACATGGAGGACATGGCACAGTTTATAAAGGAATTCTATCTAATCAGAATGTGGTAGCAATTAAAAGATCCAAAATTGTGGAGCAAAATGAGATAGACCAGTTTATCAATAAGGTTGCCATCCTCTCTCAAATTATCCACCGTAATGTGGTGAAGCTTTTGGCTGCTGCTTGGAAACTGAGGTGCCCTTGCTTGTGTATGAGTTCATATCCAATGGCACGCTATATGGGCTTCTTCATGCTGATATTAGTGTTAAATGCTTGTGTCATGGGTTGATCGCATTAGGATAGCAGTAGAAGCAGCAGGGTGCTCACTTATTTGCATTCAGCCGCTGCAATACCAATTTATCATAGAGATGTAAAATCTTCCAACATACTCTTAGATGCCACCTTCACCACAAAGATTTCAAACTTTGGTGCTTCGAGATCTGTTTGATGAGACTCATGTGGTGACCATTGTCCAAGGAACATTTGGATATTTAGATCCAGAGTATTACTATAGCGGCCAACTTACCGAGAAGAGTGATGTGTATAGTTTTGGTGTGATACTCGTGGAGCTTCTAACAAGAAAGAAGCCAATTTTCATCAATGATTCAGGTATGAAACAAAGCTTGTCTCATTACTTCATTGAAGGACTTCAAGAAGAGCTCTTATGGAAATAATAGATTCACAGATTGTAGAAGAGGCAGACCATGGAGAAATTGAGGATATTGCTGCAATCGCACAAGCATGCCTCAAGACCAGAGGAGTTGAAAGGCCAACTATGAAAGAAGTAGATATGAGACTGCAATTCCTAAGAGCTAAGAGGCTAACGAAAATACACATTTTTCCGGTAAATAATGGGAGATTGGGCATCTGTTGTGCCCACAAGCTAGAAATACTGATGCACAGATCGAGCTTGTTAATGCTGCTCGTTGCCTTCTTACAGAACGACCACCCGGCCCCGACCGAGGCGACTCAGCGCCTGCGCTGCCGCTGCCCGCCCTCCGGGCCCGTTCTCCTTGTCCCGGCCTCCTTGGCGGGAGTCCATCCCCTAGTAGATTGAGTCCATAGTTGAGTCCATCTAGGTCTAGGTTTGTCCGTCGTCGATGCTTGACGCGGTGGTATTAGGTTTTGCCGAGGAGCACGCCTTGCGCCACTTGTTCTGGTGGCGCCGGCGGCAGGCAGCGTGTTGCAGAGAATAATTTCTCCCGGTTTCTTCCGTTCTCCGATGGTGATCTACTCCGACGTCAGAGAGGTGAGGAGACTGTCCGGGAGTCGAGGCCGCCCATCGTCGTCTTCTTCGTGTGATGATGTTGTTGACCGTTAATCTCGAGCAAGGCGTTCTTTGGTGAAAATCGAGCTTTCCTCGGGTTCGGCGATTGTTTGGATGGATCGTCGTGTGTCTGGAGTTGGCGATCTTTGAGAGGTAGTGTACTCGGCTGATTCGCCAGAAGTAAGCACTCCTCTGCTGCCTCCACCTTGTGGAGATTGGCTCGTGCCCGGCGATGATTGGGAAGCGGTAGCGGCGCATAAACGGATCTCTGAAGGCTTCGAGAAAGATGATTAGGAGTTTAGACAATTTATTTGTAATCTTCTTTTCTTTGGGGTTCTGTTTGTAAAAGGACCCGATGTAATGGGCTAAGATCAATGCATTTTCCGTCTAAAAACCTCTCGGGTCTACAGCCAAGAGAAAGAATTGGCATCCTCCATCAGTTTGCCACGCTAGCTAGCTATATCAAACATATGGTCAATAAAACAGAGACAATGCATTGTCTAGGGCGCACCTGAGTTGTTTTGTATTTTCCAAACAGAAATGTGTAATATTGTTTGCTTTAGATGTGATAACAATATTCGATTGAAATATATACATTTGGCCACTATGTTTGGAGTTTAGACCATGCTACTTTTGCCCAAGTTTAGAATTTGTGATTATGAGTATGTTTGTTGTATATGACTTTTTAAACGAACGGGCACAAGACAATGCTTATTTCATTAATAAAGAAGAGAAGTACAACAACCAGACAAGTATACAGTAAAAATACACTCGCGCTCAAATTCGCCAAACTCTTAGCTCCCAACGTAACACACACTGAGTGCTCACACTAAAACTTAAAACAAACAAAGGTACTGACGACGCTGACGTTTCACTCTATCTCGATGTACAAAACACTCACCAGTTGCAACAACGAAGAACTGTGAAGCCGTTCTAACGATCCAAACCCGCCAACCTCCTTCATAAGCATCGTGTGTATCGGCCTTCTACGAGTAGATGTTTGCGTGTGTAACATCCTGATGTTTAATTAGCATAAGTACATGAATTAGACTTGTTAATTAAGTATGGTTAGTCACATTTAGCCTAGTTTTGACAATCTTTGCAAAAGAAACCTTGATCAAATTCACAAACTTGGTCAAACTCCTTAGAGCTCTATACTCTTGAAATGGTTTTCCAGTAGCGTTCTCCAAATTTCATAATAACACTTCAAATTATGCCAATACAAAATTTTTCATTGTTTATGGGAAAACAAGTTTCATAATTGGCGGAAATTCAAATTTTGAGTGCAAATTAGCCAAAAACAGGGTTGAAGCCCTTATGAATGTCGAAACTGCAACGCCCGTTTTTCCCGTCAAACGATTAATCAAAACATATGTCGCCCTTTGTAAAAGTTGTAGTCTTATAGTTTCTCTACAACTTTCGATTTGGAGATTTTCAACTTTGTTTTGGAAATTTTGAGTTTTGCATTTTCGAAAAGTGTTGCGAGAAATAAAGCGGGCGCCAGTCGCGCTCTCGCGCTCACGCACCCGCCCCCACACCATCCACGTGTAGGCGCCTCGGCCAGCGTCGGACACCTCGCCTCCTCCGCTGTGGACCCACGCTGGGCCTCCCTGACTCGCCACCGCCACGCATCCGGGGAGTGAGGCAGCGGAGCCGCGGCCCCTCTCACAGTACCGTCAATACGCCCATGCACAGCGTGTCGCTGTCTGGCCGGGGCCCTGTGTAACATCCCGGAATTTTGAATGTTTTCTCATGTGTAATTTTTCGCTAAAATTTAAAACTTTTGTTTGAACTTGTGTGCTACCAAATTTGATGCCAATTTGCTAGCCTCTCATCTCCAATTCTCTATAAAATAAAACCATATAAAGTTATTTTCAAATTATGGTTTAGATGTGAGTTAGATTTTAAAATAGTTCTTATTTGGATTTTGAAGTTGTGGAGTTTGAATTTGAACTATATTCAAATTCAAACTAAGTATAAAATTATTTGGAATAAAAGCTAAATCTTGTTTGTCTAACTCTAACTTTACACGAGCTAACACTAACCAATTAGCTTGGCTTGTCGTGTGGACTTCTTGTTAATCTATCTCTTTCTTCCCTAATTCCTTTTCAACCAAAACATGTGCCTTGCTTGATCGATCAGCCTGATCTCTACCGTAAAGCCCAGCCCATGGTTTTCACGAGCTATCCAGCCCGCACAAGCTATCCAGCCTGCTGGCCTTTGCGTTGCCATCAGCACCATCGGGCCCAGGAGCTAATTGCAGCCAGCCCAGCTAAACCACCACCGCTGATGCAATGCCGCTGTTGCCACGCGCTCTCTCGTGGCTGACTCCAACCGGGAGGCAAAGCATTTTACCTCCCGCCATCGTGCTTTCGACATTCCTCCTCCAACAGTTGAGGCAAAAGGGAGGCAAAGCTGCTTCCGATGAGAGGAGATGCAAGATGCACTCCTCTCTCCTCAAGGCAAGCGGCAAGAGCGCGGAGCGTGGCGGCGGTCGGGCGTGGGGCTGGCCGGGCGGAGCAGGGGAGCCGGGAGGGCAATGGCGGCGGCGGACGTGGGGCTGACCATGCGAGATCCGGAGGCCGCGGAGAGGAGGAGCTCGTCGCCGCGATGACCTCCCCACCGCCCGAATCCATGGTCGCCGCCGCCCCTAGCCCAACGACGACCTTCCTCTCGGCGACCTCCCCGAATCAAGGAGGCCGCCGCCGCCGCCTCGGGCCGCGAGGCCCGCGCCGCCCTCGGCCCACCGGCCACCGCGAGAGGCCGCCGCCTCCGCCTCGGGGCACCGCGAGGCCGCGTGGATCTGGCGGGCGAGGAGCGGGGAGGTTGTGGTGGCGGAGGAGGCGGAGAGGGGTGGCGTCGAGGCGAGCGGTGGTGGTGGTGTGGCGGGCGGACGGAGAGCGGGAGGAGGAGATGCGTTGCGATGTCTCTGTTGGAGACTTCGTGATTTCAAGGAGGGCAAAATATGCGGCGAGCAATTTGCCTCTCCAAATTGCAATGTGTTGTTGGTCGGTCTCACACGGAACCGGCCATTGTTCTCCCCATTCTCTCTCCCGATGCGTTCCACAAAACGGATCGGCGATGGGTCCCGTTCCGCGGGACGACGTGACGTCGTGCCTTGCCTGCTCCATTGCCAAGTCCGCGAGCACCCTCACGCCATCGCCGGCGGCGGATGCCGCTGCATGTCCGTGCACGCCAACCAAGGATCACCGATCCGGCACCACTAACTCTAGCCCGTCGCTGCCCTTTTAAAGCCAAGTCCTTTCTGCGCTTCTCCCCATCACCTCCTCGCCGCCACATCTTGGCCAAGCCAAAGCAACCTAGGGAAAACCCTAGTTTCAAGCCACCGGAGAGGAGCAAGTAGAAGAAGAAAGGGAAGAAGGAGAGGCATATGCTGATGAAGACCGGCGTCACGCGCCGCCGCTCACCACGGCCGCGTCTCGCCGCGGGCATGCGATGCCCATGATGTCGCTAATGACAACGTCGACAGCAAGCACCCAGGCAAGCGGAGGAGCTCCGGGTGCTACCGAGAGGTGCAGTACCAGCAGCGACGACGCCGAGTTGAAGCTGCACCGCGGGCAAGCGGGCCACACGGCGCCGACCACACCAAGCGAGCTGCCTGCGTCGAGAAGCCCGGACGTGACGTCCATGCCGCCCGCACCGCAGGCACCGGGGAGTATCGCGCCGGAGCGTCGCGCCCTCGCCGAGGGTACCACTGACGTCGCGATCGACGCCGACCACAACAACCGCGAGCTGAACCACGACATCGAATCGGCTGCCGCCGCCTCCGCGGCCCGCCTTGCTTCCGCCTCGCCGTGACCTCCGACAAGCCCCTTGGTGAGCCAATCATCCAAGCTCCGCCATGCCCTTTAGGTGTTCGTGGATATGCGGTACCTCTTTACCATGTATGCCTTGTCTTCCTGCCTGTGTTGCCAGCCATCGTGTTGTGCTTGTGATCTTCTCCTTTGGAACAACAGCTAGTGCTAGTTGCTGCTTTGCCTGATGCTGCACACCACACGCACAAACCTGCTCGGTGTTTTGTGCTTGAGCCATGAGCTACACGTCCTCCTTCTCTCTTCCTTGCGCTAGTGACCTGTGACAAGTGGCTTTGCTTGCTTGTGTGTCGCCGTGCCTTCAAGCTAGCTGTGTGTGCGCCACTATGAAAGTCGTCGCTGCTTGCTGCTATCTGTGTCGGCCTTCGTGCCGCTTTTGCAGGTGCCACCGCCGCAGCTCGCAGCACCGACCGCGCGCTTCATGCGCAAGGCCCAGGGCTTGGCCATTCGGCCAGCCATGCACGTGCTCCTGCTACCGCAGCAGCATCCCGTGCCCGGGTGCCCTCGCCACCACAAGCCGCACGCGCAACCCGCGCTGCGGCTTAGCTACCTGCCATGGTCGCCGCCGCTTCGCCTCCTTGCTCCGTCGCGGTCGCCGCATCGCAGCCCTGCTCTGCTTCGCCGCCGCGGTAGCTAGTGTCGTAGCGCCGCCAGCCTTGTTCCACCACGCTGCTGCTAGTTGAGCCCGTCACCGTGCAGCCGCGCCGCTGCTAGCCGCCGTCACCACGGAGTGCCTCTGGGCATTCCGACGAACACCTCGACCGAGCCCTTGTTCCTTTGTTCTGTCCCAAGCCACACACAAGGCCACATGTGTACCTAGCCGCACGAACAGTAGAGGATCCCGAAGCCCAGTCAGCAACCACGCAAGCCCTTGTAGGACGCCACGCGTGTTGGAGAGCGACTTATACTGACGGTCGCTTAGAGAGCTAAGAGCTAACAGTAGTCTGCTGGCGTGGCTCGACCGCTGTGGGGCCCACTGACCGAGCCCGCTGACCATCGACCGATCAACGAAGATGTCATGCTGACATCATCAATGTTTTTATAAAAATATTTTATAATTTAAATAATGTTTTATAAACCCTTTTTCTTTTAAAAATTCATAACTAATTATTCGAGCTCAAAATTATGAAACTAGTTGCGTTGGTTTCATAATTCCGAGACGCTGCTATCATCTCTTCTTTCTCTGCCCTTGAACCAAGCCCTTTTGCCCCACCGCCTTGGTGAAGAATTCGTGGTCGCCGCCATCGTGCTATTGTGGGTGCGGGGCGAGCCCCTAGCTAACCACTGGCGTGCGCGAGGAATAACTTCCGATCGTGTTCTGACCGCTTTCCTTGCACCGCTTCCCAGCCATGTGCCACCATACTCGCTCGCTTTGCTTGCGTGTGGGGGACCGTCGTACCAAGTGTTAGCTTTAATGCGCGCGTGATGGATGGCCGTGCCGTGGCGAGGCCTCTGCTACAACCCAGCGTTGCAACCTAGCTACTACGCCATGGTTATCATCACGTCGCGCTCAGTCGCTCTTGGCACGCCTTACGCATCATCACCCTTTTGCGATCACAAGAACCTTTCCTCCTCCTTGTGCTGCCGCACACCTTGCCTAGCTTCGCTTCACCTTTTCTCATCATCATCTTTTGAACCTCCGTTTGTTGCGATCGGCAATCGCGCTAATGCCTTTCGGTAGATCACCAAACCTTTAGCCTTTAATCGGCAACTCAACCTTGAGCTAACCCCTCTCCCTAATTTTGTTTACTAAGTATATAAAGCTAATTGCTTAAAACTATTTTAATATAAAACTAATTACCTTAATTTCCTTAAATTAAACTAGTGTCGCTTGTAGCTAGTTCGGATTTATTTGGTTCTTCTAAATTGATGTTATTTGGAGTTATTGCCTAGTTGATTGCCGTTATTTATTTCCACGTCGATCTCGTGTAGGCTTGTAATCTTGTTTGAAGATCCGAGCTGCCACAACAACCCGATCCGTGATGGTTGGGAAGACCTTCGACCGAAGGAAGGCCCTCTACTACTACTACGACGACTACCACACGGTGTCATGTCACTCCGATCATATAGAACCCATGCATGCTTTTAGTTGCTAGTGCTTAATTATTATTTTGGGTGATTTTGAATGCATAGACAATCTTTTAGTCATGCCTTGATTTGTTATATCTTATACCTTGAACCTCCTACCTTTGGAACTAGCTCTGAGACCCTAGCTAGTTCCCGATACTACTATCCATATATTTTACCCTTAGTTATGGATGGATCTCGTTTGACCGAGATTGGGATATCTCGGTATTCTAGCGTGTGTTTTGGGTGATTGTGTATCCTTGACGTCGCGGAGCGAGCCACTTTGGTTGTGAACGCCTGCTCAGGGTAGATGCGACCGGCCTCCGCCCTAGCGGTGTGTCGTTCGGATGGAGTTGGTGTGTGCTCGCTCCTTGCAATTGGACCGATCGGCAGTTTAATCGTGTATCTTTGGGCTATTTTCAGTACAAACCGCTCGCCTTGTTATGGGGGGTTCGGTCCAAGAACTAGTTGGTGGATAGCATCCACCGGCGTGGCGGTGTGATCGTGTGAGGGGACGGTTATACCCCGAGTGAGCGTCGCCTTAGGCTCCTCCGGGATGGTTTCACGAGCTCACTGCAAGTTTCGCCCGATTCGGGCGACGAGTCGAGGCGGGAGAAGAGTGCTATCCATCGCTAGGTCTCCGGTCGTTAGGTAGGGATGTGAGCGGCCACCGCTTTCGCCTATCCGTGGGTCCAATTATACAACCTCTGCAGAGTGTTAAACCTATAGCTTTCGATCTCTCACTCGCTAGACTTTTCTTGTGCCGCCTTCCCGAGGTGTGAGCCCGGCTTGGGCCGCTTGAGATGTGATAGGAGTTGGTGACCCCACATCGCAGATGAGAGTGGGATGCGGATGCTTGAGATCCAGGTTTTGGTGTACTTTCCTTGGTTGGGGTGTTGACTGAGGCGTTGGCCTCGAGGTGTGGATCTCCTCGAGATGGTGACCTCTCGCATTACCGCTACCTTGATGTTGCTACCGCTGCTTGCATAAACCTTACTACAACCATATATAGGCTTATCCATGCATACTAGAATTCATCCACCGCTTTTGCTCTTTGGGAAGTCGACATGACCCCGCTTATCGGGTAGATGGTGGACTTTCACACTTGGTACCCACTCACGACCTCGATGGCAAAGGATGGGAAGACTAGAGCTGGTCCTACACTCAAGTTTGCCTGTGGAGTCGAGACGCCGCTCGATAGATCCGCCGCATAGATGTTTTACCTTTCTTGTTTAGTCCAATTGGACTTGTGTACCCGCTTATGCCGAAATGTTGTACTCTCATGTTATAATAAAATTATGTAATGTTCCTTTATTCTGTTGTATGGATTTGTACCACTATTGCGTGATAGCCACGGGACTATCACGAGGTGCAGAGAATCGGGTCTCCATTTCGGAAATCCGGTTCGTTTCGCCGCCTCGCCACGCCCATATGCTCGCTCTCCACCTCGTCATTCTCGCGTGATGCCCCGTGCTTAAAACTCGAGCCGCAACCCCGTCACCGGGTTTTCCGGGTCACGAGCCACCGCGAATTCCATCCGTAGCTCGTTCACGCCACCTCCTCTCCACATCCACACCTCCTTGAACACCCTAGAGCCTCCTCCTCCTCCTTTGCACCGGGGCCGCGGAGCCGGATTCGAGCTCCAGTGCCGGCCGGCGGCCGCTCCGCCACCGACGCTCGTCGGCGCCGCCTGAGTCGGGTTGACCCACTGAATCGATCGCGGGTGATCCTTAGGCCCCCTAGCCGCTTCTGTGCCAGACGGGGCCACTCGGAGCCTCCCGGCCCGAAGGGCCCATTGCAAGACCCTAAACCTTTCTAGGAGTTTTCAGAACTGAGGGCATATCGTAATATCAAAAACTTGTTCAGAGGTCCCGAGTGTAAAAGAGTTCTTAGGTTTTCTCTGCAACTTTGAAAAATCATTAAAATCGTAGAAAAATCAGAAAATGCAAATCCAGTTGTGTTGGTTTCCTTGTGTTGAGATCTACCTTTTCTAGAAAGGTTGTATAGGGTTTTCTGTGTAGATTTTGAATGAAAAATCAAACTCACTTTGAAGTGTTTTATTGTAGTTTAAACTGTATTACTGGTTTTGAGTTAAAATTTGGATATGTTCTTCTTTATACCATGTTTGGGTTTGTGACCAAAGTTGACATAAGTTTGATAAGTAGATATTTAGTTATGATTTATGTAATCTTTATGCTAGATTAATCTTGATGCTTTTATAGTCCCTTAATAAATGTTTCTTTAAGAACCAGTACACCCCAGGTTTTTGTCATGATGAGTAGCACCTCTGGTAGAATGGATGTGATTTTAGGCTTTATTTGATTTATGTTTTGTATTTAATCTTGCGTAGGATGTTAAATTAATAACTTGAAAAATAAATTAGATCTACATTGTGCCTTGGTCGAGGCTTAGATTTGACATAAATGACTTGTAGAAGAAAGTTGAGACCAAAAGATTAGTAAATCTTTTGTAGGATTTAATTGAGTTATGCTAGGCTGATTTTTGTCTTTTCATATAAATTAATTTATATGTGATCTGGAGTTAAATTTTGTCATATGAGCTTAGTTTAGGTATGTGTTGCTGTGTACCAAATCTTAGGACCATTGGATGTGTAGTTCATTTAATATGGATTTTGATGAAAGGCTAGCTAGAATTTAAATAAATATGTTTTGCTCACTTTTAGGTTTAATTAAGGAATTTCATGAATTATTTCTGTTTGTTATCATTAAACACACCCCTTGCTGTTTTGTGAAGTTAATTAATTTATTTTGCTTAAATGTGCACACAATCACCATCAAATTAACCTTTAGTTAATCACCACACACCCCATGTTCTTTTGTGAGAAATATTGGGTGTTTAGATGAATGTGGCCAACAAGAGTTGGTTTTGGTGGTAATTCTCCCACCCTCACCATCACCTAATGCATGTGCATGTGTAATGTAGATTGCCGACGACGACACGCCGTCTGTGAGGGAGACGGTGCTTGATGGAGAAGTGAACCTTAGTAGTGCAGCAAGACCTGGGTCAAAGTCGAAGAGCCCAAGGTTGTAGTTGAAGAAGAAGGCAAGCACCGAAGCATTAACCCAAGATTTTCTAACTCATATTTTTGTTTCTATGTTTTGTATGTGCATTTAAGTTTCAGGAGTTGATTTGAAACCTTAGATGCATGATCCTTAGGTTCCTATCTTTTACTAGTATGCTAGGTCGCTAGTGCCATGCTTTAAGGACACGGTACAAGTCGAGTAATGTCTCATTGCTCATGATATAGGTTACTTATGTTGGAATCATAAGTTTGATTAAACCGACTCGCTCATGTGGTAAGAGCAATGGGTTCGGTCTCTCGACCGAGTAGTATGTGTTGGTTAAGCTATTGAACGTACAAGCACTTGTCGGGAATAGAGACCGGTAAGCCTAGTACCTAATGAACCAAAGGGGAACTTTATCGCTACTAATCTTGAGTGCGCCAAGCTCGCCACCGTAGTGCAAGTGTGAGTCTCGGACGTGTTATGTTGGGCGTACTAAACCTTGTACTTAGGATTGTAGCATCCGATCCTAAATCGAGGAATGACGGAACCACTGGCCTGGGGTATACCCTACATTTGATTTTATTTGGTTTCTTGAGGTATACCTTCTTCGAGTGTTTGGGTTGTACCTTGTAAATTCGATCGATCGTCGGTCTCGCCGTTATCTCGAGACGGCTTAACCATCGCTACCCCATCTTGTATTATGGAATGATGGATTAATTTTGCTATTTGAATAATATTGTTTGCACAACTACTTGATTAGTTTAGGTGCTTACTAGAATGGTTAATCTACTAGAATTTGAGCTAAAATTTGAATTAAGGATCAACTCTTAGTCGCTTTTGGCAAAACAAACCCACCAGCCAAAAAGTTTTGCATGTCTAGTTTTAAATTCATTTTGTCGTAAGTCTTGCGAGTATTAGAATACTCACCTTGCTTGTGTTGTTGTTTTCGTGTAATGCTATTTGGCCCGACTCTATCCCCGAGGGTTGGGAACTTGAATAGGGAGAATGGTGATGACGATGAGTGATATGCTATGGATGGCCTCCCATCGACTAGTTTACTTTTTGTTGAAGCTACGAAACTTTACTTTTATGCATGAAACCTAGTTTGTAATAATTTAACCTGGGGTTGTTCTGTAATTTGAATTTGTACTGGATCCGCCTTCGTGTGGACTTTGTTGCATATTATCGATCCTGTTGTAAGTGATTCACCGGGTTTGACCCAGAGATTACTTCTTTATTATCGCTTAATGGCCAAGTGGACGGCTTAAGTGATAATCGTAATTATTTTGACGGTTCTGTCACTGGCGTGGTCTCCATCTTCCTTCTCTAGAGATGTTGGCGGCATCAAGCCTCCTCGTTAAGAGGTCCAGTCTGTCCGTGTTGGAGAAGGACCTCGTCGAGAAGGTCGGAGTTGTGGTTGTCGAGATTGAAGATTAGTGACATGGCATCACCAACTTGAGCCGGCAGCGGGCCGTGGAACGTGGCGATGAATCGCGCAAACACCTCCTCGTATATGATAACTTGTTGGGTTTGGACTTTGGACGATGGCATTTGCATGGCAGACTATATATCTCATTTCCAGTATATGCTTGTACGATCTGTGATGGAGATGAGATCACACCAGATCCTACTTTAATTTTAGAGCTTAGACCATGCTGCTTTTGCCCACTTTTAGAATTTGTGATGAATATGTTGGTGTGCATGATCCGCGTCGTTGTCAATGCTGCTCGTTTGCCTTGTGAAGAGACCTCTCGAGGCTACAGCCTAGAGAAAGAATTTGCATCCTCTGTTAGTTTGCCACGCTAATTATATCAAATACATGGTCAATAACAAAGACACAAGACTGTCTAGATTGGCCGAACCTGAGATGTTGAGTGTTTTCCTCAAAGAAATATGCAATAAATTGTCTGGTTTAGACAAGAATAGGGTATTTGATCGCAATATATACATATATACACTTGGTTCCTACTTTAATTTTAGAGCTTAGACCATGCTGCTTTTGCCCACTTCTAGAATTTGTGATGAATATGTTGGTGCATGATCCTTGTCGCTGTCCATGGTCGGCGACTCAGGTCACCGGTGGAGCAGGTGGCCGGGAGAGGGCGCGACGTCTTTGACGGGGCGTGACCTGCAGTGCAGGGGTCTCCCACACGCCAGCAAAGGCACAGGCTCGACACGTCACAATCGAGCGCGAGTGCGCGACCGAGCTCCGGTCGGTCAAGGGAGGAGCATCAGTCCCGGCCGCCGGCGACGAGGCGAGGCGAGGTCGAGGTCATGATCAACGCGGCAAAGCACGGTCGGCCATAAGCACTCGCGTGTCAATCACAGTAACACGCGAATGTGTGGCACGATGACCCGGCAACGAGCCAACGACGACTGCAGCATCTTATATTAAGAGACACCTGTGGGCTGTTGCATTCGATCTGCTGCTCTATGCATATCCAGCCGCGGGGAACAGTACGTGTAGCGTAGTATGTAGCATTCAAACTTCAAGCACCAAGAACACGGTGACTTCCAAGATGACCTCTATCGCTGCAACGCTCATCAGCATGCAGGTCCTGCTGATGTGCTTAGCGGGAGCTGTGGTGGCGCGACCGCCCGTCGTCCGGGCTTCTGGAGTCGCCGGCGGCGGCACTGGCGGAGGAGGATCTTGTTGTTCGTCCCTTCCAAGTCCTCGCTGGCTCACTGCCCCACGAGCTGCGGGACGTCAGCTTCTCCTACCCGCTGGGAACGGCGCCCGGCTGCTTCCGGCAAGGCTTC
Organism: Cenchrus purpureus; assembly: GCA_022644695.1. NCBI lineage: Eukaryota > Viridiplantae > Streptophyta > Magnoliopsida > Poales > Poaceae > Cenchrus > Cenchrus purpureus. Next base: position 118,856,357 of record CP053464.1, read on the forward strand.
GAGCTCACCTGCGACCACACCACCAGGCCTCCCAGGCTCTTCTGGCCCAATAGCACCGTTCAGATCCATGACACGAGCGACATGCCATACGGCGTCTTTGGTTCGATCGGCTTCAGCATCACCATGACGCCAGGCACGAGCACGAGCACCTGCACCAGGTCATGGGAGTCCCCTGCCAATGGCCTTTCTATCAGTTCTAGCAACTCTCTGTATGTTGTTGGCTGCAACGTCGAGGTCATCCTGTTTGATACGGGGACGAACCTGACCGTCGGTTCTTGCACAAGTATATGCTCAGGGGACAGTGCGCTCATGCGTAAAGAGGTGGTGGAAGCTGTGGATGATGGGGAGCGGTGCAATGGGTTGGGCTGCTGCAGCATCAATTATTTGCCGGAATACATGAGAGGCTCCCGACTCACGCTGTCCCACAGGAACGGCGTCGTAGCACGATCTCATGAAGAAGAGCCCTCCATCGTCAAGGTTTTCTTAGCGGATGAATATGAATTTGACATCAGCGACCTTTACTCGAGCTGGATAAACGCAAGTATTGAGACAAGATTTGATATTTTGGCCACGGACCAGCCAAGTTGTGCGATTGCATCTACAAATAAAGGAACCTATGCATGCAGCACCGGCAGCTCATGCCAGACTGTAAAGTCGCGAGGTTACTACTGCTACTGCAATACCTACTCTAGCGTGAGTGGCAATAATCCCTACATTTTGGATGGCTGCATCGAAGGTTCGTGACACTAGCTACCACAACCATCAGTCCTTTTCTGCTAAAAAACATCAGTCCTTTTTTTTAGTAATACAACCATCTGTTCTGACATGCATCTTACTTACTACTATATTATATTACAAGGGCTAGAAATTTTTAGTAAGGGCTCGTATAACAAAAAGAAATTTTAGTAAGGGCTAATGAGGACTTAAACTTCTTTGAGAGAGGTATTTATCTCCGGCTTCATCAACTACTCCCGCCGTTCTTAAATATATGATACCGTTGACTTTTTACTCAAACTTTAACCACCAATATATATTGAATAAATTAGTTAACTAAAGTAAAATGTATATCATTATATCTATTATCTAATGAACTTTATATTTAACTTGGGTGTTTATCGATTTGCAAAAATATTTGTAAAAAGCCGAATAGCCAAACGAACGGAAAGAAAGTCAATGTTGTCATATATTTAAGAACGGAGGTAGTATCACACAGCGATACTACTAGTCTACTACAACCCACATATAAATTAGTCAATTATCATTGCTAATAATTAATCAATACATATTATACTAGAGGTTTTTTTAGGAATCAACGGGGTCTAGAAGACCCACCTGAACATATTTTATTCCATCAAAGTGCTTACAAGATCAGGCATACGTCTCCCAAAAAAAGAGACGGTGATCAGGATACATAAGAATAGAAAAAGAAAGAGAGCCACAAAGGATTTACATTGCAGCACACCCACCCGACACCAAAAGAAAACTAGGGAAAAACCATGCTCAAGGAAACACAATCAATCGCCAAGCAACTGAGAGGCCGGCAAGAATCAACACAAAGAAACCGACGCACGAAGTCCAATTCGTCTGGATTGACCTTGACCACCCGCATAAAGTCATAAGAATAGCTTCCCAATTTGCCACACCATGCAGGAGATCATCAACACACGCTGGGGAAGGAAGCTCCAGGGGAAGATCACTGAAGTTAACAGTCACGAGCAATCCGAACGTAGAGGAGGAGGACGACACAGAAGCAAGCAGAGAAGCTTGCCAAACCATGGAGCAGCTGCAAACAAAGAACAATAGGCGAAGAACTGGTGACCAAGAGGAGCAACAGATGCTGATGAAGGAGGGCAAGACCCGTCGGGCTGTGCGGAGGTAGAGCACCTCCCCGCACACCGGGCGCAGCGCTTTCGCTGCAAATTGCCGACAACATAGCCAAATCAAGTGGTACAGAGGCTAGAATTCTTCCGCCGAGGCCGCGTAGAGGTGCAAGGCACCCCCTACGCACAGAGCGCATGTGACAGAACCGCCCAAAATAAATCCGGATTATCACTTAAGCCGGTCCACTTGGCTCATGTTTATAACCAAGAGGGATCGAGATATGCGCTTAAGCCCACAATGGCGGGACCAGTACATCATTACATTACATACAAGTCCATAAGTACTTAATATTACAAACCAGGTTTTTAGTACATAAAAGTAAACATGGTTCAGAGTTTAAACAGCGGAATATAAAACTAGTGTGCGATACACAAGGGAGGTCATCCAAGCATATCACTCCTCATCATCGTTTTCCCACTCAAACTCCCATCCATCTGGAATAACACCGTGCCGAGGATTACTGAAAACAACAAAACAAGCAAGGTCGAGTATTCTAATACTAAGACCGACTGTCAAAATAAAAAGACACACTAGACATGCAAGGCTTTTTGGTCAGGTGGGTTTGTTTTGCCAAAAGCAACTAAGAGTTGATCCTTACTTTCAAATTTTAGCTCAAGTTCTAGTATGATGTTAACTTATTCTAAAGCACCTAGCTAAACAAGCATGGTTGTGCAAACAAGATTAATCAAGCATCAATATTAATCCAAAATGTTTCATAAAAAAACATGAGGTAGCCAGTGGTCAAGCCGACTCAGATAACGGCGAGTGACCGATGATCGATCGATTTATATCCTTGCAAGGTAAACCCAAGATACACGGAAGAAGGTAGACCCCAAAGAATCCAAAGAAAAACAAATGCGGGGTCTACCCCACCAGTGCCCCACTCCTCCCAGTTAGGGACAGGCGCCACAGTCCTAAGTACAAGGTTACTGGAACGCCCTCACACGGCACGTCCAGACTCACACTTGCACTACCGGAATCAAACCGGAGACGCATCTCAAGATTAGTAGCGATAAAGTCCCCGCACTGGTTCATTAGGTACTAGGCTTACCGGTCTCATTCCCGACAAGCACTTGGTACGTTCAATAGCTTAGACCAGCACCATGCTACTCGATCGAGACCGAACCCATTGCTCTTACCACATGAGCGAGTCAATTTAACCAACTTATGATTCCAACATAAGCATCCTATATCTCGCGAGCAATGAGTCATTACTCGACTTGTACCGTATCCTTAGAGCATGGCACTAGCATTCCTAACATACTAGTAAAAGAGCATAGGAGTCCTAAGGATCATGCATCTAGGTTTCAAAGCAACACCTGAAACTTAAATGCACAAGTAAACAATAAATACTGAAAAGTAAAAAGGTATGAGCTTTTAATCCAAAAGGGTTATATGTGACTCCGGTGCTTGCCTTCCTCTGACTCAACAACAGCCTTGGGCTCTTCTGGACTTTGGTCCAGGTCTTGCTGCCCACTAACTTGGTTCAGCTCTCCACTAGTGGATCCTTCCTCCTCAACAAGTGTGTACGTCCCATCGGGAAGATCTACACGTTATGCATATGCATTAGTTACAAGGTGGAGTGAGAGATTTTATCATTAACCCAACTCTTGTGGGTCATATTCATCAAAATAACAAAGAAAACTTACAAAAGTAAAGTGGGTGGTGAGAGTGAGCTAACAACTATTTAAAAGGGGATTGTGTGCACATTTATTCAAATTAACTTATTAAACTTCATTAAAAACAAGGGTGGATTATGGTGGACTAACCATGCCTTTGATGGTGATTGTGTGCTTATCTAAGAAAGTTAAACTACAATACTACACCATCAGCATGGGGGTTGGGCTTAAATTCATTTTAAACAGCAACTGAACTTAAATACCTCTAAGCCACATTAAAAGATAAAATAAATTCATTTATTTCATTATAACTAGCCATTCCTCCATAAATCATAATAATTAAATTATGACTCCAACTGTCATGAAAATTTTACCACAATAGCATATGACCAAAATAAGCTTGAATATAAATTTTCAGATCAAAATCATTTATACATTAATTTAAATGAAAAAGACAAAAGATAGCCTAGATAAACTTCATTAATTCACTCAAAAAGATTTACTAGCCCTTTTGATCCCAAACTTTTTCTACAGCTCCAATATGCCAAAACTAAGTTCTAACCCAACATGTTCAAGTGGATTCATCATATATTTCAAGTTATAAATTTGACATCCATCACAAGCATAAATACCAAACACTAATCAAACAGGCTCCTAAAATCACCATTATTTTTCCAGAGACGTTTAACATCACAACAAAGGCCTAGAGTGCATTGGTGCTGAAAAATTATATTTTGAGGGAACTATAAAAAGCATCAAGCTTAAACTAGCATACATCTTCCAAAAATCATAAATGGAGTTCTACACAACAAACATGTGCGAAATTTTGTCACAACACTGAACATGGAGCACACAACAACATATCCAAATTTCATTGCATTTGAATGTGTACATTTTGAACTACAACAAATATGCCGCAAACTGAGTTTGAATTTACATTTAAAAACTAAACAAAAAAACACTATACAACTTTTGTAAAAGTTGTAGATCTACTCACAAGGATTCCAGAATAGTTGGATTTATATTATACTGAATTTTCTACAATTTTCTATGGATTTTTAAAGTTACAACCGAAAACCCTAAAACTCTTTTGCAGAGAAGTCCTCGAAAGAAAAATCAGAAATTATGAAAGGGTCCTCGCTTTGCCAAAAACACCCTACAAAGAATGCAATCCACTCAAATAGGCCCCTACCGGAGCAGGGGACCTCGCCGGCGGCTGCCCTTGGCCGGAGCTGGCCGGGTGAGGAGCTAGGGATGGCCGGTGACCCACCTTGGCTCGGTTCTTGGGCTCCGGGGGTACAGAGGGAGGTTCAAAGGTAGCCGGCGGAGTAGGAGTGCCGGCCGTGGTGCCCCGGACCGCGACGGCGGCACGGCCAGCAAAACCCCGGGCTTGCTATGGAGGAGGAGCGGGAGCGGAGGTGGAGGTGGCCCGCACGGAAGGGAAGACCGGCTCGGCCTTGCCCAGGAATGGGCGGCGGCGGAGCTCGGCTTCGCTCGGATGGAGCTCTGTACGCGCGCGAACGAAACAGGGTGAGGATGGCTGGCTCAAGGAAGGCCTCGGGGCTTTAGCGCTTGGCCAGGCCAGGTGGGCACCCTGCATGCGCGCAGGCCTGCGCGGGCTCGACGCACAGCGGCGCGTGGCCAAACAGGGCCCGCTGCCAGGCCGCGGCGCTCCCTAAGCTCGGCGCACGGTCGTTAGGCGGGCGGAGACTCCACTGCTCGGCCTTGGGTCCACAGCGACGTACACGGGGTGTCCGTACGCCGGAGGCGCGTGGTGATGCCACGTGGATGCGACGGTATGGATGCGTGCGCACGCCGGTGCTGCAGCGCGACGTCGCTGTCTCTTTTCATTTCCTGAACCCGACTTCAAAAATGTGTAACTTTCAAAAGTGCCAACTAACTTGAAAATCTCCAAAACTAGAAGTTGTAGAGGAGCTATAGACCTACAACTTTCACAAAGGGCGACATATGTTTTGATGTTTGGTTTGACGGGAAAAACGCGACGAAGATGCAGGAATTCTCGGCCCCGTAATACTGTGCGCAGCGCGTTCATCTCAAATTTAAGCGAACTTCCGCTCAAAATTTGAATGTCCACCAATTATGAAAAATGTGTTCCCAGAAATAATGAACAACTTTTATATTGACCGATTTTGAACTTCTATAGAGAAATTTGGAGAACGCGCAAAAAAACAGAATCAGCCTTTTGAATCAAAAGGGGTTTGACCTAGAATTGGAACTTTGACCAAGGTCTTTTGTGCAAATGTGTGCCAAAATATGTCAATCATACTTAGGAGCTAATTAACCTTGATTAACACAGCTAAGTAAAGTCATTAGCACAAACAAACATCAGGGATGTTACAGCGCAACACTTTCGTAGTGCGGCCATGACACTAGATCAACAACGCGCTAGGTGAGAGCATTCACCAGGCTGAGCTCTCCAACGCGACGAAGGGGAGGCCTGGGATGCGGTGGTCGGCAACCGAACTCTATGGCTAGCAGATAGGCACGACGTGCCGGTGCGCTGGCAGTGGTCGGTGGCGGCCACGTACGGATCCCCTCCCGTCGACCCCGACGCAGCTGTAGGAAGCGGAAAAGGTCGACTGTAGCGGGAGGAGGACGATGCGAAGAAGGGGGTGGTGCCACCACGGAGTGGACAGATCGGGACCCTAGGGTCCTCGATCTAACGCTAGGCAGCAGCACAAGCACGAACGGATTGCAGATGCGTCGCCGGAGGCCGGCGGCGGTCGTGGAGCCCACCTTCACCCGTGGAGCACAGCGGTGCGGGGAGGAAGAGGGTGACGGCGCAGAGCGGCTAGATCGAGCCCCAGAGGGACCGGATCTACCGATTGACCACCCTCCCGGAGCTTGCACATTGCCAATGGAGGAGATCAGCCACCGGAGAAGGAGGCGCAAAAACCATGGAGAGAGGAGGACGAGGAGAGGCAGGGGGTCGCTGGGGGTGGCTGCTGTGGCTCGGAGCTCGCCGCCCCGAGGCAAGGGGCAACCACGGTGGCGGGGGGAGGAAGCTTGGTTCTAGGGAAAGCTAGCGGCGGCGCAGCCGCGTCGCCCCCAGAGTCGCCCTGGAGCGGCTCGGGAGGGACACGCTTTCTTTTTTCTTGAATTACAACTTAAGTTTACCATAGCTAGAGGTTTGCATCACTAGATGAATAGTGAAAAGCACTATTTACCTATCACATCCATCACATCTTCTCTCACACAAAACACTATTCCAGCACTATTTATTTGCAACTTTACTATTTTTTTTCACCCAAAAGAACGGGCCCTAGGTTCATATGGTACTTATGGCTCTATCTGGTAGCTAATATAACTAGTATATATACTACTTTCTTTTATTCCATTATATTATTTGATCCTCATAATTCTTGTGTCACACCACGTTTATTCTTGGAGCATGCAGGATATAACCCAAATCCTAGAGGGAATTGTACGAGGTCATGTGGAAACATGTCCATCCCTTTCCCTTTTGGGTTGGAAGAAGGTTGCTTTGCACACGTGAAATTCCATCTTAGTTGTGTGTCAGACAAGGTCACTGTTCTTGACCGAGGAGACGGCACACAATATCAGGTGACCGCATTATCAGTAAATGATGGATACTTGGGTGTTACCAGCATGCTGAACGATTCAAGCAGCATCGATGACGAGGTGAAAGTAGTTCATACCATCAATGGCGAATTTCTGGAAATCCCACGAGATGACATCGTGAAAGATTTTACTGAGTTCTCTCAAGAATTCGACATTCGGATGAGGTGGGCTGTCACCAACTTAACCTGCGAATCAGCCTTTCAAAGAAGCACAACTTATGCATGCATCAGTGATCACAGCGAATGTGTTAATGTCACACATGGCACACTATATCTTGGGTACCGTTGCAAGTGCTCGATTGGCTTTGATGGTAATCCATACGTCAAAGGTTTTAATGGTTGTACTGGTCTCTCTACCTCCCGCCCACTATATTACAACAGTGATTTCAAAGAACCTGATAATAATGGCTCACTTAATTTTAGTTTTTAATTTGCAGACATTTACGAGTGCTTAGTGCCAAATAATTGCAGTGGTCCATGTCACAACACTCCAGGAGGATACTATTGCACACAATGTCCTCATGGTAAAGTGTTTGAACCAACAAAAAGGAAATGCGTCACATCTGCTAAGCTGCACAATATTCTTTTAGGTGAGTCATTTCAGTTATCAAACTGCTGAATGAGTTGCTTCATTGGTTGTGGAATAAATGATACACAATACACAATTTTTGTGTGCAGGTATTACAATTGGAATTGGTTGTGGCCTTGGCTCCATAATTATTGCATTCTCTGTAACTATACTTGCTCGCAAGTGGAAACAAGGCATACAAAAGAGGATTCGAAGAGCATATTTCAAGAAAAATCAAGGCCTATTGTTAGAGCAGCTAATCTCAGATGAAACTGCCACAAACAAAACAAAGATATTCTCCTTGGAAGAACTAGAGAAAGCGACCAACAACTTTGATGCTGCTCTTGTTCTTGGCCATGGAGGACATGGCACAGTTTATAAAGGAATTCTATCTGATCAGAATGTGGTAGCAATTAAAAGATCCAAAATTGTGGAGCAAAATGAGATAGACCAGTTTATCAATGAGGTTGCCATCCTCTCTCAAATCATCCACCGTAATGTGGTGAAGCTTTTTGGCTGCTGCTTGGAAACAGAGGTGCCCTTGCTTGTGTATGAGTTCATATCCAATGGCACGCTATATGACATTCTTTATGTTGATACTATTTCTAAATGCCTTATGTCATGGGATGATCGCATTAGAATAGCGGTTGAAGCAGCTGGGGCACTTGCTTACTTGCATTCAGCAGCTGCAATACCAATTTATCACAGAGATGTGAAATCTTCCAACATACTCTTGGATGCCAGCTTCACCACAAAGGTTTCCGACTTTGGTGCTTCAAGATCTGTTTCACTTGATGAGACTCATGTGGTGACCATTGTCCAAGGAACATTCGGATACTTAGATCCAGAGTATTACCATACCGGCCAACTTACTGAGAAGAGTAATGTGTACAGTTTTGGCGTGATACTTGTGGAGCTCATGACAAGAAAGAAGCCAATATTTATCAATGATTCTGGTATGAAACAAAGCTTGTCTCATTACTTCATTGAAGGACTTAAAGAAGGAGCTCTTATGGAAATAATAGATTCACAGATTGTGGAAGAGGCAGACCGTGGAGAAATTGATGATATTGCTTCAATCGCACAAGCATGCCTAAAGACCAAAGGAGCTAAAAGACCAACTATGAAAGAGGTTGAGATGAGACTGCAGTTCCTAAGAGCTAAGAGGCTAAGGAAAATACACATTTTCCCATTAAATAATGGGGAGATTGAGCATCTGTTGTGGCCACAAGCTAGAAACACTGATGCACAGATCGAGCTTGTTAATGCTGCTCGTTGGCCTTGTGAAGAGACCTCTCGAGGCTACAGCCTAGAGAAAGAATTTGCATCCTCTATCAGTTTGCCACGCTAATTATATCAAATACATGGTCAATAACAAAGACAAGACTGTCTAGATAGGCCGAACCTGAGATGTTGAGTGTTTTCCTCAAAGAAATATGCAATAAATTGTCTGGTTTAGACAAGAATAGGGTATTTGATCGCAATATATACATATATACACTTGGTCCCTACTTTAATTTTAGAGCTTAGACCAAGCTGCTTTTGCCCACTTCTAGAATTTGTGATGAACTTGTCGCTGTCCATGGTCGGCGACTCAGGTCACCGGTGGAGCAGGTGGCCGGGAGAGGGCGCGACGTCTTTGAAAGGACCTTGATGTCACCTAGAGGGGGTGAATAGGCGAGTCGACCAAATAAAACTTTTCTCCCGAAAACTTGAGCTCCCTGGTCCAGGCGGTCAGACCGCCTTCACAGGGCGGTTTGACCGCCCTGCTGCTTCCTGTTGGGGGAGGTCGGTTAGATCGCCTCCTCGCAGAAAGCCAGCAAAGAGTGGCTCAAGCTTCTCTTGACTTCTAGCACGAACCAGACTTGGTGAGTGGCCTTGGTAGATGGTCACAAGCAGGGTAATGATCCCTACACACAAAAACAAGCACACCCGAGTAGATCAAAGCGGAAGCAAATATAAATATGCTAGACAACCACAAGTGAAGCAAACCACAATGGAGACACAAAATTTGTTTCCCGAAGTTCACTTCCACCAAGGAAACTACGTCTCTGTTGAGGAGCTTGTAAGGGAACCACAAGAGGTCTCCCACAACAAGCCGGGTCTCTTTCAACCACTTTCCTCGATTCCACTAAGGCGATCTTTTCCACAAAGAGGCAAGATCACAGCCCTCACAAACTTGCTACTGCTCACCACAACTTGGGAGCTAGCCGGCGACGCCTAGCCATCTAGGAGGCAAACCTCCAAGAGTAACAAATGCTTCAAGACTTGTAGACGTGAATCACAAGTGCTCAAGCTATGGAATGGCTCTTCTCAGCTCACAAAGCTCACACAAACTCACTCTCTCAACCCAACACAAGAATAGAGCTTGAATCTCACAAATCTCACAAGGAGAAGGTTGGGGAGAGGTTCTATGGCTTTAGCTTAGCAAGAACAGCAGGGAAAGCACACCAACAACCCTAAAGTCAGCAGCTTCAACAAGTGGAGCTCGTGAGGTATAAATACCCCACTCAAGAAAAACTAGCCGTTAGAAAGCGACAGGGCGGTCGCCGCTGTTGGCGGTTAGACCGCCCCCCTCTGGCCAGTTTGAAAAACTAGCCGTTGGCTGCCCGGGGGCGGTCAGACCGCCCTGGGCAGAGAGCTCCCAAAACCCTTTTTCTCTTTTCGCAAATACTTCAAGACGTGTTGAAGTGGTTAAGGTTGGGTTAGAGATTTGTTAGATCACTCAGGGACTCTCTCAAGGCTATTTCTCACATAGGTCAACTAATGAGCACTTTTGATACTTGTCATGAAGCTAATGTTGCATCCCTCTTGATAGTACGGCATTCCTATACTCAAGGACAAAAGTAAACACCTAGTTAACCACTTGAGCTTGTATGCCTTTCATCTTGCCATACTTGAATGATTTGAACTTGAGAGCTTCCAACAATTGCTATCTTCATGAGCACATCCATACTTGAGTTAGCAACTTAAGATCTTTTCATATAGCATAGATATGCATGCTTAGATCCTTAAATCACTCCATATTGCCAAACATAACCTGTAGATGAGTTGCATTGCTTCACTCGGTTAAGGCTTGGATATGATATTTGGAGACCTCACGGATGCTAGAACTTCACCTTAGCAAAACACGAAATGGCGGCTTAGCTAGGGCCCCAAAGATTGCTTAGTCCCTCACCCTAGTCATCTCGGTTGATCTCTTCATCACTTACCCAAACCACATTGAGTTTGGCTTTGTTTCATCTAAATTTGATCTTCATTTGAAATACCGCTTCAAATGCTTGTTCTTGATTGACAACGTTTATGCAAGCTTCCAACTTAGGATCATCAAATATACACTCATCCTTGTATCCTTTCACAATCATCACATGAAGTCTTGTATTTATTATATAGTGGAGAACATCATTTCTCTTTTTATGACCCATTGATTTTTAATCAAACTACCACAATAATTAGAGACTCGGAATTGATCTTTGTAGAATATCCCCAATATTTATCTTCATTTGATCGCTTGACATTTATCATTTCTTATCAACGGACCACACACTTGCTTGTCTTCATAACGTGAGCCAAACAACATTCATCCTCAAATATATAGCAATATTAACTTATGAATAATTAAATAAAAACCTGCTCACATTCTTAAACAAACAAGTTAGATCTTTAATCGCTTTGTCATTCAATTTACCAAAATCCACTTAGGGGCCTAGGCCTTGATTTGGCGCGACTGCAGTGTGGGGTCTCCCAATGTAGGATCGATGGCCTATAGAAGGGGGTTGAATATGGGCCTTCTTCAAATTTTTAGAAGATAAAGCAAACCTTAACCTATATCTCTAGTGTTGCCCGTCTAAAAAGAATTCTTCCTACCAGCTAAGCACACTAGCAACCAAGTTCCTTAGCAAGAATCACACTAACATGTGAAAAACACCCTAGTCAAAATATGCAACAAGCAAAGCAAACTAGAGGGAACAAAAACAAGGAAACTTAAGAGCTGAAAGTAAATGCGGAATTAAGTGCACGAAGGTAGAAAGGGAAGACACGAGACAACCGAATTTTTTCCCGTGGTATCGAGAAGTTGATGCTTCTCCCTAATCCACGTTGGAGCACTCACAAAGAGTTTTGCTCCCCTCAAGCCACTTAGACTTGAGTGCTCACTAAGAGTACCCGTTCTCCATCTCCGGAATGGTGGGTCTCATTCCATTTACACCAAGAACTTCCCGGGGCTCCCACAATCTCCAAGAGCTCACCAAGAACCCCCAATCACCGAGAGCGTTTAGGAGCCGTCAAACTCCAAGAGTAACAAGCTCACAACCTTTCACTTGACCAATGCACTCAGCTATGCCAATGAAAGCACCTTGAAACTCTTGATCACCAAGAAAGAATTCCTCTTGGTTAGGAAGATGAAATCCAAATGATGAAAGCACTAACTCTCCTTCTCCTTGGCTGCTGTGGTTCTTCAGAGTGGCAAAGGCAGCTCAAGAGACGCAGGGGAGTCCAATTTATAGGGCTAGCAAGGGAGGCTAGCCGTTGGAAAAGTCCTCTGAAAAGTAGTACCGTCGGATGAACCGACGGTTCCCCCTGTGACAGCGTCGTATCATCCGGTCACTCTGTGTCTCGAATTATAGCTGTTGAACTCGAACGATGTACCACTTCATCCGACGCATACACCGACGATGCGTCAGTTTATCCGGTGCTGAAACGACTTTACTCAAAACGTCTCTGCGTAGAATAAACATGGTCGCCGGATGAACCGCTAATGGTCTTCATGAGCGTCGGTTCATCTGGTGCTGAAGCAGGTTCACTCGGTGCGTCTCTGTATGAAATATATGCATGCGCCGGATGAACCGCTGCTGGGACCGTCGCTTCATCCGGTGCTGAAGGCCTTTGACTTGATTTGTCATCATTGCAAACCCTAGGTCATCGGATGAACCGATGCTTCTGCTGAGACACCGTCGGTTCATCCAGTGGTGTTGAACTCTACTGAATCTTTCACATTAATCATCCGGTGCAACTAGGAATGATAGTGTTGGATCATCCGACGCGCCCTTTTCCATTTCAACTCATCCAATTCAGTCACCTTTGAGTTTTTCTTCAAGTCTTTTGCTTTCAATGTATTTCAATGAGTGTCTCGAGCTGTTTAGTGACCAAGGAGCTTGATAGTGCATAAATATGGTATAACATTTGGCATGGTCAAGCTACTCAAGTGTGAACCCCTCTTAATAGTACGGTCAAACATTACAAACTAGCAAATCCAAGTGTCCTTCATCTCTTTGTGACACTTGGACCTAAAAATGTTCTTAGCCTTGTAGTTTTTGTCCATTGATTTCAAATTGAGTGGTCTCTTTTCATTTATTACTCATGACAATAACCCAAGAATAAATCCGCTACAAAGCCAAGGTTAGTCACAAGTATGTGTTTGTCATTTATCACCGAAACACACTCTTACCAAAGGTACGGTGAGACCTTGATGCTTACACACGTCAGCAAAGGCATAGGCCCGACACGTCACAATCGAGCGCGAGTGCGCGACCGAGCTCCGGTCGGTCAATGGAGGGAGCAGTCCGGCCGCCGGCGACGAGGCGAGGGCGAGGTCATGATCAACGCGCGCGATGACCCGGCAACGAGCCAACGACGACTGTAGCATCTTATATTAAGAGACTACCTGTGGACTGTTGCATTCGATCTGCTGCTCTATACATATCCAGCCGTAGCGGGGAACAGTAACTTCATTCAAGCACCAAGAACACAGTGACGTCCAAGATGAGCTCTACCGCTGCAATGCTCACCAGCATGCAGTTCCTGCTAATGTGCTTAGCGGGAGCTGTGGTGGCGCGACCGCCCGTCGTCCGGGCTTCTGGAGTCGCCGGCGGCGGCGGCACTGGAGGAGGAGGGATCTTGTTCGTCCCTTCCAAGTCCTACCTAGCTCACTGCCCCACGAGCTGCGGGGACGTCAGCTTCTCCTACCCGTTGGGGACGGAACCCGGCTGCTTCCGGCAAGGTTTCGAGCTCACCTGCGACAACACCACCCGGCCTCCCAGGCTCTTCTGGCCCAATAGCACCGTTCAGATCCTTGGCGCGAGCGACATGACATCCGTGTATGGGTCAATCGGCTTCAGCATCACCATGACGGCAGGCACGAACACCTACACCAGGTCATGGGAGTCGCCTGACAAGGGCCTCGTCATCAATTCTGACAACACCATGTATGTTGTTGGCTGCAACGTCGAGGTCATCCTGATCCTGTTGGATACGGGGACGAACCTGACTGTCGGTTCTTGCACAAGTATATGCTCAGGGGACAGTGGGCTCATGCGTAAAGAGGTGGAAGCTGTGGATGATGGGGAGCGGTGCAATGGGTTGGGCTGCTGCAGCATCAATTATTTGCCGGAATACATGAGAGGCTTCCGATTCACGCTATCCCACAGGAACGGCGTCGTAGCAGGATCTAATGAAGAAGAGCCCTCCATCGTCAAGGTTTTCTTAGCGGAAAGCGGATATAAATTTGACACCAGCGACCTTTACTCGAGCTGGATAAACGCAAGTATTGAGACAAGATTTGACATTTTGGCCACGGATCAGCCAAGTTGTGAGATTGCATCTACAAATAAAGGAACCTATGCATGCAGCACCTGCAGCTCATGCCAGACTGTAGAGTCGCGAGGTTGCTACTGCTACTGCAATGCGTAAGGGTGTATTCTTTTGGGTGCAAATGAATAGTGACGTTAGAAATAAATAATATTAGAATAGTGTTTTTGTGTGGGAAGATGTGATAGATATGACAGGTGAATAGTGCATTTCACTGTTCTTTTTTAACGAAAAGAACAGGCAATAATTCCTACATTTTGGATGGCTGCATCGAAGGTTCGTGACAGTATCACAACCATCGGTCCTTTTTTATAGTAACACAACCATCTGTTCTGACGTTCATCTTACTAGTACAAGGGCTAGAAATTTTAGTAAGGACTAATAAGAACTTAAACTGCTTATAACCTAAACCCTAATAACTTAAATTTTAGAGCTCTTTTACGGTGGACCCCACCAGTGGTGGTATGCAGTATATAGCTATTTTTGGTAAGGGTAAATAGGTAACTTTTGCAACATCAGGCCAAAAAATAAATTTCGTTTATGCCAAAAAAGTTTTGAAATGAAAATTTTTGAAAAAAAATTCATTTTTGAAATTTGAAATGAAAATTTTCGTTTTTTAAATTTGAAAACAATTTGAAACGAAATTTCAAAAAATCATTTTTGAAATTTGAAATGAAATTTTTGTTTTTGAAAAATTTGAAAAAAAATCATTTTTGAACTTTGAAATGAAGTTTCATTTTTGTTTGAAATTTGAAAAAAAAATTGACCATACCACGAGAGGGAAATGAAAAAAATTGAAATGAAGAAATCATAAATTTCATTTATGCCACCGAGAAAAAACTACCAACAATACCCCATACCACTCCATACCACTAGTACTAGCTGTGGTGATATACAATTAATCTCAACCATCATATCCTTCCATACTGATCCTTTTCTAATAGTAGTATGAGGTGGTATGGTCCACTATAAAAAGTCCCAAATTTTAGAGAGGTATTTATGCCCTGCTTCATCAACTATCACACAACGATACTACTACAACGCACATAGGACGGAATTAGTCAATTATCATTGCTAATAATTAATCAATATATATTATAGCTAGAGTTTTGCATCACTAGCTAGGTTCATATATGGTACTCTATGGCTCTATATCTGATAGCTAATATAACTAGTATATACTCCCTCCATTCTCTTTTGATAGTCCTATTTCATCTTGGTACAATGACCAAAGATAAATAATCTTACTTATCATCTATTTAAACATGTCATTAGTTATTCCTCATAAACAAGGGATTCGTTAATATTCACATTTCTGTATGACTGTATGCCCGTATAACCAATTTCGTGTGGAAGAATGAAGGGTCACTCGTTGTTAAATCTGAGACAATCATTAAGAGAATAAGTAGTTGGATTGAAATAAGACTATCAAAAGAGAATTTTTCAGATTTTAAAATAACCCTATCAAAGAAGAATGAAAGGAGTACTTTATTATTATTCCATTATATTATCTGATCCTCATAATTCTTGTGTCACACCACGTTTGTTCCTGGAGCATGCAGGATATAACCCTAATCCTAGAGGGAATTGTACGAGGTCATGTGGAGACATGTCCATCCCTCTTCCCTTTTGGGTTGGAAGAAGGTTGCTTTGCACATGAGAAATTCCATCTTGGTTGTGTTTCAGATAAGTTTGCTGTTCTTGAGCGAGGAGACGGCACAAAATATCAGGTGACCACATTGTCAGTAGACGGTGGATACCTGGGTGTAAGCAGCATGCTGAACGATTCAAGTAGCACCGATGACGAGGTGATAATAGTTAATACCATCAATGGCGACTTTGAGAGCAGACGAGAAGATCTCATCATGACAGGTTTTGCTGAGTTCTCTCAAGACTTCGACACTCGAATGAGGTGGGCTGTCACCAACTTAACCTGCGAATCAGCCTCACAAAGAAGCATAACTTATGCGTGCATCAGTGATCATAGGGAATGTGTCAATGTCACCCATCACTACCGGAATCAAGCGATTTGCCGTGCGTTCCAGACGCACGGCAGAGGCAGAAAAACGCACGGCGCCGCCTTTGCCGTGCGTTTTCCTTCCAAACGCACGGCAAAGGCCGCACGGCAGCATAATGCACGGCAAAGATTCTTTGTCGTGCGCCCCTTTAGGACACGCACGGCACAGAATTTTTGCCGTGCGTCATAGCTCACGCGCGGCAAAGAAAAGTAGCTATCGGCAACTCGTGACGCCAACGGAGTTAACGGCAGAAGGCTTGCTTTGCCGTGCGCCGCATGACCCTCACGCCCGGCAAAGATTTACAAAAAAAAAAACAGGACGGCTGACGTCGCCACACCACCGCCGCTGCCACATCCGCCGTCGGGGACCCCGGATCCGCCGTCGTGGAGGAGGGCCACCGCGCAGTCTGGGGAGGGGGACGAGCGCCGCCACGCCGTCGGGGAGAGGAGGGTCGCCGCGCGCGGTCATCGGAGGAGGGGGAGGAGGCCCCGGATCTTGTGCCGGCCGCCGGAGGAGGGGCCGCCGGGCTGGATGGAGGAGGGCCGCGGGCCGGATGGAGGTCCGCGCGCGCCATCCATCCTAAGAGAAGAGGGAGGGGCTGCAGGGGAACTCAGAGGCGAGCTCGCCTCACGCTACGCCCCGCCACCGGATCTGCGCCGGGCCGGAGGAGGGAGCGCCGGGCACGGCGAGGAGGAAGGAGGTCGGCCGCGCCTTGGAGGCCGCCTTGCCGCTGTAGGAGGAGCAGGCCGCGTGTGGCCCCGCCACCGGATTTGCGCCGGGCCGGCGGAGGGGAGCGACGGGCCGGAGGAGGGAGCGTCGGGCTCGTCGATCCTTGCACCGGTGAGGAGAGCACCGTGGCGCCCCTAAGGCCGGTGGGCCTCCGCTGGGCCGGGCGCTAAGGCCGGCGGGGCCTCCGTGGCCGGATCCGCGCGCCCGCCGTGGGAGCGCCGTGGCCTCCGAGGCGCCCGCCGTGACCGCGCCCGCCTGGATCCGCCGCCCTGCAAAGACCACGCCCGCCGCCGGATCCGTCCGGCGCAAGGTGCCGGAGGGAGGAGGAGGGCGGGGAAGGCCGCCGGCCGGGAAGGAGGAGGGAGGGCTGGGGAGAGGCTGCCGTGGCGGGAGGGAGAAGAGGAGGGCTGGGGAGGGAGGGGCTGGAGGAGGAGGTGGGGAATGGGTCTAGGGTTTGGACGCGGTGGGTTTTATTCCGGGGAAACGCGTCTGCCGCCGTTGGATCTCGCCAGGAGGTGATCGACGGCTCGAGATTGATGGGCTAGAATCGGCCCATGAGGGCGCGGAGCGCGGCCCATTTCGAAAGCCTGGCTATTGGCTGCACGTTTCTTTGCCGTGCGCCATTGCTTGCGCCAAGGGTTCCTGGCGCACGGCAAAGACCTTATTCATTTTTGTCTTTACACACCTCATAAGTATAGTTAATGTAATAAAATTAGCAAATGATTCTAAAAAATTACCATAAATTAAGATGAGACAATATAAGTTGTATATTGTCTACATAAAAAACTTTGAATTCAAATTCAAATTTGAACTTTATTACGGCTACAAATCTAATCAAGTGGCTCACAACACTCTGAAACTTCTAGTGAGATACGTCAGTTTCTAAACAACATCCATCACGGCTTGCTCAAAACACTCTATGTGATTTATCACAAGCTTCACATAGGATATCATGAGCTCTTGACGAATCTCATGATTTTCAAACTTTGTTTGCATTTTATACAATTTAAAAACATTTCAACCGCATGTGGATTGTCATGATTCACGACCAAAATGATCAAAATTTTATCCAATTTCATGGATAAGGTCTTTAAAATGACTAAATTACATGAATATCATTTTTTCACAAATTTTACTTCATTACTTTATGCACTTGCAGTTCAAATTTGACATATACGACAAAAATTCTTTAAGTGACACATAATTATTAAAAATAGTAAATTTATCGAGACATGCATAAGATTGAAATATAGAGTACAAAATAATGTTTTTGAGGTGGAGAAACAAAAAGAAGTACAAAAATCAAATTTTTTAAAAATTCTTTGCCGTGCGTTTACAAGCGACACACGGCAAAGAATTATCTTTGCCGTGCGTTTCCAAGCGACGCACGACAAAGACTAACGGCCGTTTATTGCAAAAGTAGAGGAAGAGAAAAAAAAAATTTGCCGTGCGCCGGAAATTAAAACGCACGGCAAAGATTTGAACGCACGGCAAAGGCCGCGTTTCCGGTAGTGCATGGTACACTGTATCTAGGGTACCGTTGCAAGTGCTCGAGTGGCTTTGCCGGGAATCCATACGTCAAAGGATTTTATGGTTGTACAGGTCTCTCTCTCACACACATCGTTTTCAAAATCAATTTAATTAAAGATTAAAATGCACAAGAGTTCCATCAATTTGTAAGAGGGTGTTACTTAGGCCCATTAACTCCGAAAGTGCATTTCTGGGTCCATAACATGTTGAGTGCTTACCGTAGGTTTCTAACTGTCCACATATGCTTCTAGTGCTGACATGACATAATGAGTTCTCAAATAAGCATCTTCAAGTTGAGTCATTTCATCGAGCATGTTACATACAGGCGATGCAGGCTTTATATTCCCCAAGCTGATCACGCGGCGGACACTGCACGGGAGGAGGCTACCACCGTTAAGCCTAGGGAAATGCCAAGCTTGTGTCGTTCGTAAGCTGCTCGATGAAATGCCTCAACGAGGAGATGCTTCTTCCAGCCAAGTCATCATACCATGTCAACACTAAAAGTATGTGTGGATACTTATGAACCTACGGTGAACTGACTTAACAAGTTTGTGGACTCAAAAATACACTTTCAAAGTTGATGGACTTAAGTGACCTCCATACAAGTTGATGGACCTTCGGTGCATTTCACCTGATATATTTTGACATGGCTTTTTTCACCTGCCTGGTTGCCTGGCTTTTTTCACCTGCCTGGTTGCCTGGCTTTTTGTCGTACTGATATATTTTAACCTGATTAATACCTACCTCCTTAAGCAAATGCTACATCAATAACAAAATTTATTAAAAAATATCCAAGAACAATTTATTACGTGCATGCACGTATCTCTGAGACTCGTACCAACAATTTAATAAGTTTCCATTACAGTGATTAAAAAAGACATGGTGATGGCTCACTTCACTTAAGTTTATTTGCAGACATTAATGAGTGCTTAGAGCCAAATGATTGCAATGGACTATGTCACAACACTCTGGGAGGATATTACTGCACACACCATCTTCTTTTAGGTGAGTCGTCCACATTTCAGCTCTCAAAATGCAGGATGATTTGGTTGTCGGATTAACGGCATTGGAATCACTATGCAATCTTGTGTCTAGGTATTGCAGTGGGAATTAGTTGCGGCCTTGGCTCTGTAACTATCGCACTCGGTGTAATTATAATTGCCAGAAAGTGGAAGCAATTGATACAAAAGAGGATTCGAAGAGCATATTTCAAGAAAAATCAAGGCCTATTGTTAGAGCAGCTCATCTCAGATGATAGCACCACTAACAAAACAAAGATATTTTCCTTGGAGGAACTAGAGAAAGCGACCAACAACTTTGATGCTGCTCTTGTTCTTGGACATGGAGGACATGGCACAGTTTATAAAGGAATTCTATCTAATCAGAATGTGGTAGATATTAAAAGATCCAAAATTGTGGAGCAAAATGAGATAGACCAGTTTATCAATGAGGTAGCCATCCTCTCTCAAATTATCCACCGTAATGTGGTGAAGCTTTTTGGCTGCTGCTTGGAAACTAAGGTGCCCTTGCTTGTGTATGAGTTCATATCCAATGGCACGCTATATGGGCTTCTTCATGCTGATATTAGTGTTAAATGCTTGCTGTCATGGGTTGATTGCATTAGGATAGCAGTAGAAGCAGCAGGGGTGCTCGCTTATTTGCATTCAGCCGCTGCAATACCAATTTATCATAGAGATGTAAAATCTTCCAACATACTCTTAGATGCCACCTTCACCACAAAGATTTCAGACTTTGGTGCTTCGAGATCTGTTTCGCTTGATGAGACTCATGTGGTGACCATTGCCCAAGGAACATTCGGATATTTAGATCCAGAGTATTACAATAGTGGTCAACTTATCGAGAAGAGTGATGTGTATAGTTTTGGTGTGATACTCGTGGAGCTTCTGACAAGAAAGAAGCCAATTTTCATCAATGATTTTGGTATGAAACAAAGCTTGTCTCATTACTTCATTGAAGGATTTCAAGAAGGAGCTCTTATGGAAATAATAGATTCACAGATTGTAGAAGAGGCAGACCGTGGAGAAATTGATGATATTGCTGCAATCGCACAAGCATGCCTCAAGACCAGAGGAGTTGAAAGACCAACTATGAAAGAGGTTGAGACGAGACTGCAGTTTCTAAGAGCTAAGAGGCTAAGGAAAATACACATTTTTCCAGTAAATAATGGGGAGATTGAGCATCAGTTGTGCCCACAAGCTAGAAACACTGATGCACAGATCGAGCTTGTTAATGCTGCCTGTATGCCTTCTGAAGAGACCTCTCGGGTCTACAGCCAAGAGAAAGAATTGGCATCCTCCATCAGTTTGCCACGGTAGCTAGCTATATCAAACATATATGGTCAATAAAATTGATACAATGTATTGTCTAGGGCGCACCTGAGTTGTTTTGTATTTTTCAAACAGAAATGTGTAATATTGTTTGCTTTAGATGTGATAACGATATTTGATTGAAATATATACATTTGGTCACTATGTTCAGAGCTTAGACCATTAGGGCTAGACCTCGCTACTTTTGCCCAAGTTTAGAATTTGTGATGAAGAGTATGTTGTTGTACATGATACCTTGTTGTGCTTGGACTTTGGGCGACATTTGCATGGCAGGCTATCTCACTTCTAGTATGCTTGTATTATCCGGAGGTCAGAGTATCTTTGGTTGCGTGATGAGGTCACTCCAAATCCGGAAACTATACATGGGCCGCCGAAATGTTTGTCAAACTTTTTTTTTTTTTGAGAAAATTGTTTGTTTGTCAAACTAGGGCAAAGGACACGCTCTGACTTCCGTTTTTTTGCCGGGCCGGCAAAGCGCAGGCCACCGCACGGCCCGATGAGTAAAGCCCATTCCAACCGTGCTCTTCGTCCCGGCCCGTGAATGCTTTCGTGCACCCGGCCTGGCCCGCTGTCCTGGTTCGTTCGTTCCTTCTCCCTGAATTTTTTTTATATTTTTTTCTTTGATTTTCGAAAAATAAATAGACGAACCAAAAATTTCGAGAAATATACATCTGCCGCCACGGAGAGCACCTCTGGCGGCAAAGCCGCGCGGCACGGCGCTAGGACCCTGCCGCCCAGCGCCACCCCGCCGTGCCACGTGGCGGTAAGACCATTTTTATTTATTTTTTTAATTTTTCATTTTTAAAACACTTTTAACCTTTTTAAAAAACAACAAACTGATAAGTGTAAGCATAATCACAAGATTATATCATAATCAATGAGTAGATGCAAATAGTTTATACAAAATCATGGTAAAAGTACTACTTGCCACGACCACGTCCGGCCCGGTGGGAGACGGTGTCGCCATGGCCGGCATCCGGCAATGTCGCCCGCGTCACGGCAGTCGCTCACGGGCCACGGAGTCGCTCCGGCCATGCTGTGTCACCGAGTCCCAACCGGTCACCGTGTCAGTGTTGTCCCAACGAGCACGCCCGGTGATCCAGGGGCATCCGTCGGTCGAGGTGCGTCGGCGATCTTCGAGCCAGGGAGGCGGTACCTCGACAGGAGTCTCCTGCCGACTCGCTGAGACCCACCCGAACAGCCGGAGTAGGTAGACCTCCAAAAACACTCGTCGACGCCGGGTCGTTGGCCTCCCGCCATGTAGTCACCGCACACACACTAAGGTCCATCGTCACATTCGTTTAAAATGCATACAAAGCGTTGAAAATAAGAGTTAGAATCACGACGTTGCTACGGATCCAAGTCGGGTGGGCCCATGGGTGTCGGCGAAGGGCACGTCTGACGGCCGGCGGCGCGATCGTTCCCGAGGAACGTTCGTGAACCGAGCAAGGAAGTCGGCGTGCTGCGTCGCGGGGATGTCGATCGGCCCGTCGCCTCGCCGCCAAGACACGGCGATCCTCCCAACATCGCGGCGTCCTCGGTGGCGTCATCTCGCCGACGGGAAGTGGAATGTGTGTCTCGGTCGCCACCGGTCCATGAACGCGGCGATCGGGGCGTCGTGGCAGCACGCCCGCCGGGAACCTCATCGTAGCTGTCCTCGACCAACCGCGCAAAGGGAGAAGTCTGCGGTAGTACGAAAAACAAAATTAATTTACTTAACGCAATAATTACTATTGTAAAGAAACGAAATAAATAATAATTATGACACGCACGAATCGCGGTGGTACCGGTCCACCGCTGCCGAACAACTCCCCAGACAGAGCCCAAATGCAGTACCATAATGCAAAAAAATAACATAATTTATTCAATTAGTCGAATTATACTAATTAAAACGAATTATGTGAATTTAAACCATTTTCTAATTTTATATCAATTTAATCTAATTATGTGAATTATAACCATTTTCTAAGAATTTTAAATGAATTAAAACGAATTATGTGAATTTAAACAATTTTCTATGAATTTTATATCAATTTAATCTAATTATGTGAATTATAACCATTTTCTAGGAATTTTAAATGAATTAAAACGAATTATGTGAATTTAAACCATTTTCTACGAATTTTATATCAATTTAATCTAATTATGTGAATTATAATCATTTTCTAGGAATTTTAAATGAATTACAACGAATTATGTGATTTTCAACTATTTTCTACGAATTTTATATCAATTTAATCTAATTATGTGAATTATAACCATTTTCTAGAAGTTTAAAACCAATTTAAACAAATTATGTTAATTAAAATAATTTTTTAATACTTTTATATTAATATAATCTAATTATTTAAATTATAACTATTTCTAAAATTTTTGAAATTTCTAAACTAAACTAAGTTAACTAAACTAACTAAACTAAACTAACTAAACTAAGTTAGCTAAACTAACTAACTAAACTAACTACACTAACTAAACTAAACTAAATTTAGAAACATACCTCAGTCAAAAGTACTCTGAATGGTTGAAAGTCGAAGATTTAGAGGAGAGAGGGAGGGAGGGAGGGAGGGGTCGGTGGCGGCAGCCGTCGCCCCCTTAAGTAGGGGTGACGCTGCCGGTGGCACGGCGCCAGACCTACCGGGTGGGCACGCAGCTAGGGCACCGCCGCCTGGGGCACGCTGGGGTTCCCGCCACAGCCCCACAGCGAGAATCTGCCCCACTGGCGGTCACCGGCGTTGGCGGCATCCCTACCGCCGTGGGGTTTGGCGGCAGATGTATATTACTCGAAATTTTTGGTTCGTCCATTTATTTTTCGAAAATCAAAGAAAAAAAATATAAAAAAAATTCCTTCTCCGTCGCCTGCGTGCGCACCGTCGCTCTCATGCTGTTGCTGCCGCAGTTTCGAGTCAAGCACCAGTAGGCAGAAGCCATTTCAGCTCTTTGTTGCAGGAAGCGACGCCCGCCACCTCCCTCCGGCCACATTCATTTCGTCCCTTAACCAGCTATACACGCCTCCGTGATCAGCAGAGTCTGGAATTGACAAGTGGTGACGCCGCCCAAGGGAGCAAACAGGCATTTGGCCCCTGTGTGTGTGATTGTCTGGTTGAGACGTGGAAACATCGAGATTAGCTTGGCTCCCCAAAAAAACAATCCCTTTATTAATGCATTGGGCAAGTAAATGGTGAATTTTTTTTTCGCGACCGTGCCTTAGCACGTATTTCATTAAGAGGAGAAAGAAATACAACCAGTCCGCACCGTCAACAGAGGAGGTGACGGGGCTACAAATACAGAAGGAATTATATTAGATTACATAATGAACACTTTGGCGACCTACAGGCTGCTGCAAAAAAGCAGTAGAGTTTTGAAACCGGCGCTGCTCCATGTGGATATCTCCTCAAGGATTTTAGCAATCATCTCAGTTATGGTCATCGATTGTCGGTTGAACGTCCTCGCATTTCTTTCCAGCCAAATTGTCCAGCAGACTAGGACTAGGACTAGGAGTGAATCAAAGGCCTTTTTCCCTTCCTTAGGCAATCTCCTTCTCCCGAGGCCACCAACTGCTAAACTGAAAACATCCCACGAAGGTGTTCGATGCTCCCAGCCCCATCTGCGGAACAAGGTGAACCAGCTCCTGTGAAGGAGCACCCAACCAACAAATGCGTTATCGTTTAGCTTCTTGGTCGCACAACACACTGATCATCATCCCGTAAGTGGTGGCGCCCTCCTCCTAGCAGTCCAACACCATCACGGCACCAACCGGATAAAAACTTGCATTTCTGGGCTCTAGTTTTGTGCAAAAGCTTGGCTCTGGAGTGGGATGTTGGCCGGTGAAAAGCGATGCATGTATACGACA
Organism: Cenchrus purpureus; assembly: GCA_022644695.1. Classification (NCBI taxonomy): domain Eukaryota; kingdom Viridiplantae; phylum Streptophyta; class Magnoliopsida; order Poales; family Poaceae; genus Cenchrus; species Cenchrus purpureus. The sequence goes on from CP053464.1 coordinate 118,881,087, forward strand.
CGTGGAGAATTTTCCATCTTTAGTCCACCTCCAAATAACTTGGTCCGAGTTTCATCCGGAGTGACATTCTCGAGCTCGACCAAAAGCTAAGTACTCCAATATGACACCGCACGGTCAAAGCACCTTTGATATCACGCACCCACCTCTTATTAACCATTGCTTCTTTAGTCCGTTTTTTTTTCGCACACGCGGTCCAACTGACCGAATGAGGCACGGGCCATCTCGATGGATCGGCCATTAAGCCATCCGTCGATCCAAAAGAGCGTTGAATTTCCATCACCTACTTGAACAGCGGTGGAATAGTGAAACACATCGAGAGAAATTTGTCGATTTGGTCCGCGAGAGATCCAAGGTTTATCTAATTCCGTTCTAGCGTCCAAAGCCACCGTAGGCGCGAGCAAAACCCATGAGTTCCGTGTTAGGAAACCCCAAGCCGCCCGGTCCGGGTGCATACTCTCGGCCAGCCAACTGCATTGCCCTCCCGAGAGTATGTGTTCCTTTCCATAAGAAGGCTCTGCGTCTTTTGTCAATTGCTTGTAAGACCCATGGAGATAATTCTGACTATCGCGGTGTGGAGGAGCAGTGGCATCTTGTCTTCACTAGGATGGCACTAGGCCACGTCATGAGCCCGCTTTCCATGTTGGCGGGGTAGCAAATTCGTCCCACGGTGGTTGCAAGTGCTCCTTCTTGAGCTTCTTAATTGAGAGGAATTCCCAAATAAGTGCATGGAAAGTCTGCGGCCGTGGGAAAAAATTAAGTAACATCACTGAGACTCCTCAGTCCACATTGTATCGGGTTGATGAGACATTTCTGGTGATTGATGAGTAGTCCCGAAGCATTGCCAAAAATGTCTAAAATTGTCTTAGTAAGCACCAGATCCTGCTGATTGGATTTCAGAAAGATAACCACATCATCGGCATAGAAAAATGCACGATCGGTTATACCTGTGGCGGCTGCTGCAGCGACCCCTCATCATCCGCGACCTTGAGCAACCTGTTGAGGCCCTCCATGGCAATGACAAATAGCATTGGCGAAAGGATCGCCTGTCAGAGACCCTGCATGACAAATGCGTCGCCCAGGCGCACCATTCACAATTATCTTGGTGATAGCAGTTGAAAGACATAAGCTAATCCAGTTCAGCCAATGGCGGGTGAAACCCATATGTCTCATAATGCGGAGGAGGTATCGCCAACTGACCGTGTCGAAGGCTTTGGCAATATCAATTTTGCAAGGGCGCTTGGAATTTTTAGTCTGTGAAGGCACTTGGCCGTAAGATCCACCGCCTTGAAATTATCATGGATGACGCGCCCCTTAATGAAAGCACTCTGATTTTGCCGAATCAAGGAGTCAAGTTTCGGAGCTAACCTCTTCGCAAGCACTTTCGTGAAAAGCTTTGCAAAGCGTGAACCGATCGATTGGTCTATAGTCACCGATCCGTGAGGCATCGCTTTTTTTCAGCAAAACCATGTAAGCTGGTTGACAAGGTACAAGCTCACCAGTCCTAGCGACCAAAGGGCATGAAAGGCCCTCATAATGTCATTCTTAATAATGGGCCACGCCGTTTTATAAAAAAGGCCGGTAAAGCCTCGTCCGGAGCTCGATCAAGGTAGCTCCTTTATGGTCTCCAGACCTCCTCCTCGAGAAGCGACATTCTAAGGATGATAGGTCCAAGGTCGAACAGAGGCGAGAGAAATCCAAGGTGATGTCATCAAGATGGCGATTTACCTAGGATTTCCCAAAATAATTTGTGATCGCCAACCCTTGGCCTTCTCATGAACGATCTCCATGTCATCCACCTTAACTAAAGGGATGAAGCTCTTTTGTTGCGGTGGCGGGGCTTGAAGATGGAAAACGTGTATTAGCATCCCCCTCAGCTAAGTATCTAATCCTCGACCTTTGCCGCATCACAGTCCTCATCATCGACGCCAAACCAAGGCAATGGAGTTTCATTTTGTTCAAGCGCTCATGAGGTGCTAGCGCCTTGTCTCTTCGTGTCAAAACGGAGAACAAGTTCTTTTGCGATAGCCGGTGAGTCCGATGCTCCCACATGTTTAGCGCTCCAACTTTTGAGTGCTTTGGCCGTGTTGCGCAATTTGTAATCAAGCACCCGGAAAGCATCTACTTCCTGCCTGCGCGGCGGTGCCAAGCTTGTGCTATGGTATCTAAGTACCCTCATATTTCGGCCAAATGTTTTCGAATTTAAAGCGCTTGAAGGAGGTGTATGCACAACAAGTTTGCAAGAGCAAAGGAGCATGGTGGAACCTTCGGGATGCTAGTGCACGGAGTGCCGTGATCGGGAAGGCATCAACCCGGTCATCTCGCAAAACACCCGGTCGATCCGTTCCATTGTCGGGTTTTCTCGTTCATTACTCCAAGTGAACTGGCGCCTGCAGATGCATCAAACAGTTACGTAGCCGTCGATGAAACGACGAAAGCGACCCATCATGCGTCTATTTAATCTGAGGTTATTCTTATCCTCGGCCTTGTAAATCATGTTGAAATCTCCACAAACCATCCACATGCCATCACAAGGCGCTGCCTTAATTCATCGAGGAATTGCACCTTTTCCTCTTCCAATTGCGTAGTAGACACATGTTAGCCACCATTGTTCGGACGGCGTTACCCTTTCTTGTTAGTGAGAAGCGGCGTATAATAATATTAGAGACCACCCACCGTCCCTGCTCCACGCCAACAAAATGCCACCACAAGTGTTTGCGCAAGCAAATCAAAATAATCAAAACTGACACCACAAGTACTAGCGACCGGAGAATTATCCCACACATCAATCTTGGTCTCCAGCATAAGGAGAGAAACACGTTCTGAGTACAACACCATGCACCATGTCACGCTTAGCGGGCATTTAAGCCCCTTACATTCCAAATTAAAATATTTTCCATGTTCATGACAACAGTTGCGACCGTGAATTACCTCTTAGGGCTCCACATCATCGACCACGGCCGAGCGGCGGCTGTGCTCGAGAATCAACACATCCGGGGCCTCACATTGGGAAGGAGTAAGGATAGAGGTAAAAACCTCCAAAAAGCGTTGGAAAGCAGAGGCATCTGGTGGCCGCGATGGCGATGTAACCCCGTGCGCTTCATCAACACATTCTGCGCCTGCAACACCGGCTTTGAGGCACGATTTCTTGACTTCTTGGCCAGCCGCTCGCTCCTTCGGATCGACGGAGTGGAGGTTGGGGCAGCAAGTCGTGGGTTTCTTGTGGCGGGCGTCCCAGAGCCCCCGTGACGACCTCCTCGCACACAGATTGTGCAAAATCAGCGACCGCATGTTTGACTGGCGTGCAGGTTTCAGGGGAAAAATGCAACGGGAGGGCCTCCATGGACCCTCTAGTTAGAGTTACAAAGTCGTTAACTCGAGATGGGGAGCGACATGGTGGTTGGCTTTGTAAGTGCAATCAAGCCCTATGAGGGTTTTGGTGATGTTGACCACACAATTAAAGAGCTAATGAGCCTTTGAGTTTATTGTGCAGTACAAGAATGTTTTACAGGTGCAAAAGAAAGAAAGGAGACCCCTCAATTACATGAAGAAGGATACCTATGCTCTTTGGAGAAGTTTATTTATTTTATCTTTTGAATTTGAGTATAGGACAATCCATACTATCAAGAGGGATACTAATGGTGAGTTAGGGTGGATTCAAGTGCTCTTAGAACATCTATCCTAATCCTAACCCATTCCTTGAGGAGAGAGACCTGATGCTGTTTTGCCCCTATTGTTTCCTAGTTCGGAGGTTCCGAGTTTATTCTCGGAGGTTCTGACCGTGCGGGCTTCAGTCAGCAGAGGTTTCAGGGTTCGGAAGTTCCGAGATTTTTCTCGGAGGTTCCGGACTTTGAATTTTGACCGTTACAGTTCTGGATCTGGGGGTATTTATACCCCTTGGTCCCCCAACGGTCACTCCTTCTCCCTCCCCGAACTGAAACAGATTCAAGCTTCATTCTCTCACCTTGCATTGACTCCAAACCTACTCTCTTCCAAATCCTTGCCTTAGCATTGATTGAGAGTGGGGATTCAAGTGAGATTGTGAGCAAAACCTTCCATTCCTTGTTCTTGAGCACTTGGAGAAGTCCTAGCAAGCTTGGTGGATCTATTACTCTTGGAGCCTTGCTCCTAGACGGATAGAGGTTCTTGGAAGCTCTCCAACCCGATTTGTGGAAGCTCCAAGGTGTTTGTATTACCCTTTGTGAATCTAGTGGAAAGTCTCCACCTATTACCCAAAGTGATAGGTGTGAGAGAGGAGTTGACCTTTGTGGTCCTTAGCCTTTGTGGCTTCCTCAACAACGTGGACGTAGGCAAGCCTTTGTGGCGAGCTGAACCACAGGATAAATCCTTGTCTCGTGCGTGCTGTGGTTTATATTCTTGCTTGTCCATGTTCATGCTTGTTCTTGACTAGATCTATTAGGGTTTGTCTCCGATCTACTTTGTGGTAGCTTCCTAGCTTGTTCTTTGCTTAGAAATCTTCTTGCTAGGTCCTAAGTACCTCCTAGAATTTGGTAGATCTGTTTTTCATCAAGTAATCCGCAGCTTGTTTCATATTAGCTCTGTTCTGACAGTTCTCGGAAGTTCTGAGTTTATTCTCGGAGGCTGCCTCGTTCGGAGGTTCCGAGAATAATCTCGGAAGTTCCGGACCCTGACAGTTTTTCTGCAGGAAAAGTTTAAATTTGTGTGCAGGCCTATTCACCCCCCCTCTAGGTCATATTGCCTCGATCCTTTCAGGTACCTCCGGAAAGCGTACCACCTCCACTTGCGATGCGACCGTGTCAATGTCATCACCGCAACATCCGGCCCCTCATCTAGTGCTTCCTGCTGCAGCACCCCCAGCATCAAGTTTGACTGGGGCACAGCAGCCTGCTCCGACGGGCCGTGCAGCACATCAACAGCAGGAAGAGCAGCAAGGGGAGTAGACGTGTGAGGCCGTAGACTTTGCAGTCTAGACTAAACGGGGGTATCTGCAGGAACATTGGTTTTTGATGATAATTGCGAGGCTGGAGCCAAGGTGACAAAATAAAGCAGCTTCGTTAACATTGGATCAGCCACATTGCAGGCGAGGAAACTTCGTTGCTACGGTCCTGCGTGACGGTGGGCAATCAACATGCGGAGTGGGCTGCATTTACCTTTGTCAATGGCTTCCAAGAACATTGGGTCCCCTTGAGAGTCAACTATCATCTCGATTATTGTTAACGAGCAAAAGCAAGGAAGGGTCTCCGAAAAAGATTGCCAGGTTCATGAGGCCGAGGGGATCGGTATGAAGATCCATTTTCAGAATCGGGTTCGGTGGGCGTACCATGCGACAACTCTGACGACGGTCATTACCACAGGGTGCGGTGCCTCGACAAGACCGGCGGAAGTGAAGCACAATCTGGGTTGTGTGAACATTACGAGCATGTGCAGGAATTCCTTTGAGCTCGACTCAGGACTCAAGCGCGGCGGTTCATATCTTGCTCCGATCTGTGGTTGCCATCTTTCCAAGCAGTGAAAGGGGCATCTACGGTAGCACCGCATGCAACACCGTGTGCTACTTGGAGTGGTGAACACGACTAAGAAATCCTCAGCGCATGCCTAGACAAGAAAGTCCTCGTGCAAGAGAACATAGAACTCCTCGAGCAATGACCGACCGATCGGACGCAATCACGCCGCCGCCACCGCAACCATTGCCACTAAAGCCCTCGAGGAGAGAAGGTTCTCGGCATCATCAATGTGGAGTCCTTGGAACCACGCAGAACTCACGCCGCGCCGATGCGACGGGTGACCCACCGGCATGCTCGATGGGGATTGGGGAGGAGATGGCATGGAGGCATCATCGGTTGTTGCGCACCTTGAGAGGAGGGTGGGGCACGAGATGGGTGGTGGAGCTCCCATCATGCCCGTGGAGCGAGAACCACCCGAGCACGTGGCGTCCGACGCCTCAGGCGAGGCCGAGAGTTCGTGTTTCCGGACTACGGCAGCGCACACCGGTCGGCTGCCGACGGCAGGCGGGACACGATCACGGCAGCGAAGCGCGACTGTGCCCTCGCTTGCGCGCAAGCGTGGAGGGTTCCTGCAGCTGCGGCAACATGGCTGTCTCGAGCAATTGAAGCGGCCGCGAGTCGCCGGGCAGGCGAGAGGGCGGGGCGGGCGGTCATCACGTCGACCCGGTGGCGGCGAACCTCCTCACCCTTCATCCAACCCTAGCGGCCGGCGGTCGAAACCGATCTGTCCCACGAAGCTCGGGCGGCGGAGGCGGAGAAAGCGACCGACCCTCGGACGGGGCCTCCCGCCCGCCTCGTCGACCATGAAGCCGCGAGGGGACCCTCACGGCGGGGCTGGAATCTTGCTCGACGACGACCTCCTTCCCCGCCGAGAAGAAGCGACCGGCGGCCAAGGGGACAGATCCAGTTCCTCGAAGGCGAGGGCGGCGAGCGGCGTGGCGCAGCCAATCTCAGGTCTGGGAGGAGGGCCCTCTTGGCGCCACCACGAGGCTGGCTTGGGTTGATGCAGCGACACAGGCGGGGGATTCTTGACACCCCACCTACGGCCGAAAGTGGAGGAGGAGGAGTTTCTTCCCCATCCTCACGGGACCCACTAGATCCAACCATGGATGCTATAGATCCGATGCGGATCTAATCTGTGATGGGCCGAGACCGGAGTGGTCACCGGCGGTGGGGATGGCCGTCGGGGCCAGGAGGCTACAGGAGTGGGAGCTAGAGAGAGAAACTAGAGAGAGAGCGAAACGGTTCCTAAGTGGTGAATTGGAATGCTTTTTGATGAATTAGGCAACGTTTGTTTTGATAGCTTCAGGGTGTGTTTAGGGTCGTGTTTACATAGGAGTTGAAAATTTTTTCAACTCCTTTACCACTAATTAAAGGTATTAAATAAAGCAGTTTATAAAACTACTTCCACACCTCAATGTAAATTTCTGAGAGCAATCTAATAAGGGCTTTGACACATGATTAGAGAATGATACTGTAGCATTACTGTAGCAACTCGTTAAACTAATTATACTATTAGATTCATCATGCAAAGTTGCACTCATATGTGAAAAGGTTTTGCAAATAAATTTCATTTAGTACTTCATGCATACAAGATTCCTTTCTCCGAAAAAATTTTAGAGGGAATCTAAACATGACCTAGATCCCAAAAAGTTTGCAAAAAATATCCCATCATCTATCACATCACCTCTCATTATTCATCTGCATTTACACCAATTCTTCTCCAATTCTTCCTCAATTCAGCCAATTCACATCTAGATCTAAACACACCCTCAGTTTAAAGACTTCATAGCAGACGGAATAATCTTTGGCGGAAGACACCGACCATGGCGGTTGGCGGAGGAGCGGCCTGTTAAACGAGTTCTTTGGTGGTGGTCTTGGTTTGTTACGAGAGAAAATCTTCTTTACGGTGGTTCTTTGGTGGTGGTTTTGAGAGAAAATCACTTTGGTGGTGGTGATAAAGCAGAACGAGCAGCGAGAAGCAGCCTTATCAAATTCTGTATTGATAGATCCACCCCAAATTCCATGATACAGTGTTTTTTTCTACCAAATGCAAAAAAAAGGGTAACAATTCAGTTCTCCTTGATTTGGATTTGGAGGTCGAACTCAATCCTTCCTCCCAAATTCTGAGATCAAGGCCACATGGGAGCCGGAGCATGGGATCACCGATCTGATTCTGACCAAGGCCACATGCAGAATTTCCCCCAATCTGCATCACAGTCCCAAATTCACGTGCCTTCGGGAGGAAAAATTTTAAAAAAATCGATAGATCACATCACGCCTCTGCCTGGTGGTGGTGGCTGGGTCCCTTCCCGCTGGGTCCCACCCCACCAAAGTTTATCACAAAGCCACGGGGAAAATGCCAAAGCCCCTTCTCAGTAATCAGGAATCTTTTTCCTTTCACGCCGCAACTACTACTCTGCTCTCTCTTCCTCCCCCTCGCCGTCGTCCTCGCTCCGGCCTGCCTCGGCGCGTCGCGGAGAGGGAGTCCCTCCCTCTCGTCCATTCCCGGATCGAAACTCCGTGTAAGTATCGCCCTGAATCTTGCAAAGTTTGGTTCCGTTTGCCGTTACCTTTGGCAGTTTCCGATTTTCTTGCTGATTGATTGCCTGAATCTTGCCGAGACCTGAAATTTGAGAGTAGGGAGTTTAGAACACGAGTTGAGTACCGGGTGTCTTGCAAGATCCACACCGGTTCCTGGCTAGATTTATTCTTTCCTGCTTTTGAATCATATACAGTACCATTTCGTAGCTTCCTCCGTTGCTGATTCATTTCCATTGATTGGTGTGCAGAAATATCAGACCTTTGTATCTGATTGGGCTCTGTATCTGCGCGAGAAAGATAATTTGGTTGTACAGACAAAAAGAGGGAATGTTGTTTTAGAGTTTAAAATAGGGGAATATTTGCTTTGAGAACTTAAGTGGGAGAGAGGCGAGAAGCTTTAGCAGGGACAATGCTTTGGTCAATGGACCCGCAGGTGAACATCCATGGAGACTGGGTGTCGGCCGTGGCGCCGCTGATGAAGCTGCTGTGCCTGACGGTCATCGGCCTGCTCCTCGCCAACCCACGGGTCCAGGTCGTGCCCAGGGCCACCTTCAAGCTCCTGAGCAAGCTCGTCTTCGCCCTCTTCCTCCCCTGCCTGATTTTCGTCCACCTCGGCAAGTCGGTCACGTTCGACAACATCCTGCAATGGTGGTTCATCCCTGTCAACGTGCTCATCAGCACTGTCATCGGGTGCATTCTTGGGTACATAGTGGCCCTGATCTGCCGCCCGCCTCCACACTTGTTCCGGTTCACGGTGATCATGACTGGGTTTGGCAACACAGGGAATCTCCCGATTGCGATCATCGGGTCGGTCTGCCATACCAGTGATCACCCGTTTGGTCCTGCATGCGATACCAAGGGCATCGCTTATGTCTCATTTGCGCAGTGGGTTGCGGTCATTCTTGTCTACACTTTGGTCTACCACATGATGGAGCCACCTATGCAGTTCTATGAGATTGTTGGTGAGGGTAATGAGGTACAGGAAGAACCTGAGCAGGTCAGCAACTACAGCAGGTCTCTGCTTCATGAGGCAGAATGGCCAGGGATGGTTGATAAAGTAACAGAGCACTCAAAGACACCGTTCATCGCCAGAGTTTTCATGAGCATTTCAGGTTCCTCGCAGAATCGTTTCCTGATATTGATTTTACTGAAGAGGGTACTTCTGGTGCTGGTCCGAGCAGTCCTAAGTCTCTCAGATGTTTGGCAGAGCCAAGAGTGGTCAGAAGGATCAGGGTTGTAGCTGAAAAGACTCCAATTCAGCACGTCCTTCAGCCACCAACAATCGCCTCTTTACTTGCCATTATCATCGGCATGGTTCCTGTATTGAAAGGTTTTATGTTTGGGGCTGATGCACCACTCGTTCTTCACTGATAGTTTGGATATCCTGGCTGCTGCAGTGGTTCCCTCCGTGATGTTAATTCTAGGAGGCATGCTTGCAGAAGGCCCAAAGGATAATGCCTTGGGTATTAGGACTACCATCGGTATAATTGTGACAAGGCTTTTGGTCCTCCCATGCATTGGCATTGGTGTTGTGACGCTAGCAGATAAATTGCACCTACTTGTTGAGGAAGACCATATGTATCGCTTTGTGCTTTCGCTTCAGTACTCCACGCCAAGTGCTATCTTGCTTGGAGCGATTGCCAGTCTGAGAGGATATGGTGTTAAGGAAGCATCTGCCCTTCTATTCTGGCAGCATATTTGTGCAGTGTTCTCTCTTTCCCTCTACCTGATTGTATACTTCAAGTTGATGTCTTTCATTTGAAGACGATGGCCATTTATCCTAATCTGGCATATATATAGCAACTGTCTTGGGGCAACGATGGCTTGGAAAAGGAGTGCTAGAAGAATGATTTTTTCGGCCTCGTTTCGTATGTGATAAGTGTTAATAATTTGGTAGTTATCTATTTCTGTTACAAGTGTTGTTTGAGAACAGGAGATACATTTGTTGTCTGTTCATTTTGGTCAATATATTGCTGTGAGTTTCATGATGCTATTGCTAGATACACACTATTGCCTGGATAACATTAGTTGAACTACATGGTTCTTTTTAAGGCAGTTGAACTATATGGTAGTGAATTACATCGTTGCCTGATGCTTAATAAAGGAAGGTGATCTGTATTCACACTTCTTGTGAAAGACTCAACCATCAGGCGATCTTGCTATTGACAACGATGGTGTGATTCATTATGTGTTGCATTTGACTTTTATCATTCTGCATTCATCCTCCTGGTGCAAACTGCAAAGCAGTTATGTTTTCTGGACAAATACTCTTTTTGAGCTGGGAATTGAGAGTTTGAAATATACATCAAGAATGTCAAGTGTTAAACAGGAATTTCTGGGGAGCCATCGTTCCAACTGTAGATAGATTACCCTTCTTGCGTTAAAGCAAAGATCTCGTTGATTGTAGCATGGGAGATTTCTCTATTCGTTCTTTTGATTGAAGTTGCGACAACACATTTGCTAGTTGCATTTGTTTGTGCAATATCGGGGTGATTATTAGAAGCATGTTACTTTACTCTTATATCTTTTATTTATTTCTTTGAAAAAATGGATTGAAATTCAAAAATTCTACACATTAACATATGTATACAGGTGCGGCCTTCAAGAGGTTCCAACCTTATTTCTTTGCAGTGGTGCAGGCATTCTGATTTGTGTAATACATAACATATGAGTGCTACTGGAAAAAACAGGTTTATACAAATCTTTACATTTTTGTCAGGTACGGTAATATATTCGTGGAAAATGTACCAGGGATTCTGAAATCTTTACATTAGACACCTCAGCTCACAAGTAAATGCAGGTATCTAGTATCTTCTTGTGGAAGTTTTGCTTCAATTTCACCAAGCATGGTGTGATCTTTGCCAAAAACTTGTCATCTATTTGCTTTGGACCTTCAAAATCACAGTAGGATGATGCTGGTCAACATTCTGGACATACTGTTATGGCTTCTTAAGGTATGATACCTCGAAGCATGTTGGATCTCAGATCCAAGTGATCAAGCTGACCAAGGTTTCCCAAGTTGGATGGTATACCACCCTCAAGATTGTTGTGGCTGAGGTTCAGCATCTGGAGCTGTCGAAGATTTCCCAAGTTGCTCGGTATGTGTCCACTTAACTCATTCTTTGATAGAACCAGCGACGACAAGTTAGTAAGATTGCCAATAGAGGATGGAATTTTCCCTACGAAACTATTCTCTTGGAGATATAGATGTACTAGATTCCTCAGCTTCCCAATCCATTCAATTGTACCAGTGAGATCATTTCCATCTAGCCCTAGAGCAAATAAGCCACGAAGGTTCTGTATGACTGGGGGAACTTTTCCTGATAGGCGGTTTTCTCCTAAATATAGAACTTGAATGTCTGTAGACTCATTACACGATGAAGAAGTACAGTTTGCCAAGGCATACAAGAATGCCCAGCTTTCTTGGTCGCTTCAATACTGTTACCCCAAAGGTAAAGATCATACAGGTTTGGTAGCTTGCCCAGAGTACTAGGAATTTGGCCAGCAAAATTGTTAGATTCTAAACCTATCAACTCTAGCCTAGAAGCATTGCCCAGGGAAGCTGGGATGTGCCCATGGAACATGTTGTTGTCCATGTAACAATAATAGAGATTAGGGATGGCATTGCCAATTTTAGGTGGCAGCGCTCCCCCTAGCTGGTTGAATGCCGAGCTTAGGTATCGAAGAGAGGACATGTTAAAAAGGGACTGCGGTAAATCTCCTGAAAGTCTATTTCTGTTAAGACTCAAGCGAGATAAATTCGATAATTTGCCCAGCTCATCAGGAATGCTTCCTGTGAGCTGATTAATCGATAGAGAGATTATTTGTAAAGCAGGTGATATTACTGATGGTTGGGGATGGTTCCTGAGATATCGTTCTGTGAAGCTTTAAGACCAGGAGATTCGAGAGGAGACTCAGTTGAGGAGGAATTTCACCGAATATAAGATTGAAACGGAGGATTAGTGTCCTCAGGTTGGAGCAGTTTGTGAGTGCAACCGGGATCCTATCATGCAGTGAGTTATTGCCCAGATCAAGGACCTCAAGATTGTGGAGACGGCCTAGAGGAGGCAACCGGCCGGAGAGAGTGTTTGAGGAGAGTTGAGTTCCTTGAGCAAGGTCAGGTTGCCGATGGAGGAGATGGAGCCTGACAAGCCATGGCCTCCAAGGTGTAGCGCCATGACACGCCCTGGGTGGTTCCAGGAGCACGACGCCGTTCCACTGGCAGAAAGGGTGCTTGCGTTCCACGACCTCAAGACCCGTTTGGATCGCTGGCGATGGCATTCTTGAAGTCGACAAGGGAGAGCATGTCGCTGCTGTTGCCATGGACGGTTGCGCCATGGGTGCCTCCTATTGCTCGGTACAGTAGGAACAATAGCTGCACGGTTTGCAAGGTTATAAGCATGGTGAGTTTCCTTCAGAATCCACTTGAGGAACTCAACATGGGCACACCACCTCGGTACCTGCAACAAGATCCGCTGCCGTCATAAGCATTTCCGCATGTCCCATTTGCGGGTGATCAGTAGTATATATAAACATGTCAATTGCAAAAACAGGAAAAGGGGAAGTGGAAACATACAAGTGTTCATGGATATGCCGGGATCTATGTTGAACAATTGTTTCCAACTAAATCCCCCACATCCGAGCGGTAGATTGTTTACCTGCTGGTAGGCTGGTAGGGTGGAATTGATCTCCAGCCGCAAGCGAAGAGGCAAGGAAGGAACGCCTGCTCGGCCGGCTGTTCGTGCTCGGTTTCACCAGCCTCGATCGCCGATGGAAGCCGAGCAGCTGCTACTCGGAGGCCAGCTAGCTGTTCAGCACTTAAGATGTCTATGTTCATTGCATTCACACTTCAAATTCGTTCATCCGCTACTAGTCTTTTAGCGCAGCGCCGCAGCTCTTGACGGATACAGCAGCGACTATCTTTGACCCATCAAATTTTCTGACTTGACAGGGGCGTCATAACTAACACTAGAGACTGGTTCAATTCGAGATACTATATCTTTTGCGGAAGATGGTGTAAACTCATTTAAAATCCCCACATCCGAGCGGTAGATTGTTTACCTGCTGGTAGCCTGGTAGGGTGGAATTGATCTCCAGCCGCAAGCGAAGAGGCAAGGAAGGAACGCCTGCTCGGCCGGCTGTTCGTGCTCGGTTTCACCAGCCTCGATCGCCGATGGAAGCCGAGCAGCTGCTACTCGGAGGCCAGCTAGCTGTTCAGCACTTAAGATGTCTATGTTCATTGCATTCACACTTCAAATTCGTTCATCCGCTACTAGTCTTTAGCGCAGCGCCGCAGCTCTTGACGGATACAGCAGCGACTATCTTTGACCCATCAAATTTTCTGACTTGACAGGGGCGTCATAACTAACACTAGAGACTGGTTCAATTCGAGATACTATATCTTTTGCGGAAGATGGTGTAAACTCATTTAAATCGATTAATGTTAAGTTGACATGTTTCCTGATTTTATTTTCTGCGTTTTTCAATGGGAGTGATGGTGATCCCAGCGCTGAAGCGGCAACCTTCTTCCATTTGGGCCCAGCTTCTATAGCCCAAAGGATAATGCCTTCTTCGATTTGGTGAAGGTGTTCTAACGAGTAATCATCATCATCAATCAATACTATAAAGGATGAGTTCGTTTGGTGTCATCCGTTAAATGTCACCTGTCATAGATCTCATGCGTGCATATCTTCTTGTGGTATTGTGTTTGTCGCTTCAAGTCCACCAACCATGGTACGAAAATCGCTGGAAGAAATTAGTAATCTTTGTGTGTTGGACATTTAAATCATTATACAATGATGTAGGTCAACATTTTGGACACTCAGATACAATAATGACTTCTTAAGCTACATATGATACATTGGACGGAGCTTGTTGTCGCTAAGATCCAAGTGATGGAGCTGGCCAAGGTTTCACAAGTTGGATGGTATAGCACCTTCAAGATTGTTGTAGCTGAGGTTCAGCTTCTGGAGGTTTTGAAGGTTTCCATGGTGCTGGGTATGTGACCACTAAATGCATTTTCTGCTAGAAACAGATTCTTCAAGTTAGTAAGATTGCCCATCGATGGTGGAATTGTCCCGGCGAAATTATTCTGTTGGAGATATATATCTTGTAGATTCCCCAGCTTCCCAATCCATTTTCAATTGTACCAGTAAGATTGTTTCCACCTAGCGCAAGGCCAAGCAAGCCACTGAGGTTCCCCATGTGGCCTGGTACATGGCCACTGAATGCATTGTCGGATAGAACGAGAGCCTCCAAGTGAGAAAGATTTACAATAGACGATGGTATTGTGCCGACGAAATTATTCTCTTCGAGGTTTAGAGATTTTAGATTCGTCAGCTTCTTGATCCATTCCCCAATGGTACCAGTGAGATTGTTGTCACCAAGATCAAGTGCAGTTAGGCCATGAAGGTTTCCTATGCTTTGGGGAACTATTCCTGATAGGTGGTTATCTCCCAACAATAGAGTTTCAAGGTTGCCAGACATACTGCAGATTGACTTCGGCACGCCTCGCAATAGCTGATTTTGCGGTGACAGCACATGCGGAATAGTACGGTTTCCCAATCCAAACAAAAAATCCCAACTTTCTTTGTCACTTGCCTCAATCATGTTCCTCTGAAGATTAAGATAACATAGGTTTGGTAGCTTGCCCAAAGAATTAGGAACTTGGCCACTAAAATTGTTAGATGCGAAGTTTAGAACCACCAGCCTTGAAGCATTCCCTAGGAAGCTGGGATGTGCCCATGGAACAAGCTGCTATCCATGTAAAGCGATTGGAGATTAGGGAGGGCATCCCCAATGTTCGGTGGCAACACTCCCCCAATCCTGGTGAGCTCCAAGCCTAGGATTTGAAGAGATGACACATTAAAGAGGGACTGTGGTAGCCCACCCGTTAGCCAATTTTCACCAAGGATCAACACCGACAAATTCGACAGTTTACCCAGCTCGTAGGGAATGCTTCCTGTGAGTCCACTAAATGACAGAGAGATTGTTTGTAAATGAGTGATGTTACTGATGGTTGGGGGGATGATTCCTGAGAGGTCGTTCGAACGAAGCCGTAATACCAAGAGGTTGGAGAGGAGGCTCACCTGGGGAGGAATTTCACCGAATATAAGATTGTAACCAAGGTCCAGTATCCTTAGGTTGGTAAAGTTCGTGAGTGAATCCGGAATCTTATCGTGCAGAGAGTTGTGGCTAAATCAAGGACCTCAAGTTTGTGGAGACGGCCTAGAGGAGGTAACTGACCGGTGAGTCTATTTGAGGAGAGGTTGAGTTCCTGAGCAGAGTCAAGTTGCTGAGGGAGGGGGAAATAGAGCTGACAAACCATGGCTGCCAAGGTCTAGCGATGTCACACGCCTGAATGCTCGAAGGAGCACACGACGCCGTTCCACTGGCAGAAACGGGTGGTTGTGTTCCACGAGCTCAAAGCCCCGTTGGGATCGCCGGTGATGGTCTTCTGAAATCCAGAAGAGAGAACATGTCACTGCTGCTGTTGCCATGAACGACGTCGGCTGGACAGAACAGTAGAAACAGCAGCTGCAGCGCCATAAGCATGGTGAGTTTCCTTCACTTCAGAAGTTAGGATTCAGGAACCCTGCAAAAGATGGCCCAATCACGAGGATTTTCACACATTCCCTTTGACTTGGAACCACAAGGGTAAAGTGGTGCTAGTATGTGGGACCCATACCAAGTTCTATGAACAAAAACAGCCGTACAAATCAGCATGCGGTATTTTTCTCACAGAAATACAAATCAGCAGAAGACGGAAGCATATAAGTTTTGATGGGTTGCCGGCCCGGGATCTCAAGTTGAACGACTGCCCCCAGCAAAAGACATCCCCCACATCTGAGCAGTATGCTGTTTACCTGATCGTGTAGAACTGATTTCCAGCCGCAAGCGGACCGGCAGGGGAAGGGACGCCAGTTCGGCCGGCCGCTCGTGCTCGGTTACCTCGGTATTCGCCTGGCTGCAGATCGAAGCAACGCAACTGCTACTCGGAGTTGGAGGTCAGTGTTCAGCGCTTCAGTTTGCTCAATAATCTGACGGGGTTTAGAATGGTCAATTTACCATGTGCGCACGGCATCCACACACTTCCCATTCATTCATCCAAGGCAGTATGATTGCCTCTTAATTAGGCTATTAAGCGCAGCTTGACGGCTACAGCTGCCGAGCTGCGACGACCCTTGAGGCCTTGACCCGTCAGGCATCGTAATTATTGACCCTCTTGGTCGACCTTTTACCAGTTAACCTAAGTTTAGCTTGGTTCAACCAGCTAAAATATTTTAGCAGCAGGCCAGCAGCTAAAGTTTAGCTGAATTCTGTATGAATTCATAGCAGTTAAATTTAACTGGTGGATCAAAACAGGATCTTACGATTATGTATCAGGATTATTTGGCTTCTAATCACCGTTTTTATCTTTGACAAGAGAGAGCAATTCGCTAGTAATTGTTTCAGGTTCGAGTCTTACATCTTCTTGATTTAAAACAGGGTGCGGTTTGCTTTTTTCTCGTCAAGTTTTTTAACTAATTATTATTTCATGAAGACGCGTGTTAACGACCAAAAGTTTCATGAAGACCCGTCTGGGCCGTCTCGCCTACACTCTGCAGCCGCGTGCTCGTGGAGCCAGTCACCTTCGCTAATCGTGATCTGTGATCCGTCACCTTCAGACTTCAGTACGTGTTGTTTGCAAGGAGCGCGACAACCGGGTCCTCAACCATCAGAGACTTTGGATGGCAGCGAGAACAGGCGGTGCTGCAGAGCAGCAAGAGTGAAACCAATTGCATCATGATCAACACCGAGTAGGCCATATAGACTTCCACAGTTCCACCCCACATCTACACCCACCAATTTTAATCAATACATTTATAATTCTGACTCCCAAAGTCTTGGAACGAATATTGGGAGGAATATCTCGAGTCGTGACCATAATGTTCATGTTTGGTTTAGATACAGATCACGGTCCAGTCATCGGCAATGCATTATAGTACGTGGGCACTTCATTGGGGAGAGGCGCAAACTGCAACTCGAACGCGCAATCTATCTACAAGATCACACAAACATGAAGTGAAGGAGGCCAACTGGAAAGGGATGGATGGAACACAACCTTAGAATTTTAGCAGAAAGAATGAACCACCTGATTCATTTCTGTATTTTACATATACAACGATGTCTGTGAGATGACAATATATACTCAAGTATCGTGTACCGAGCAACATAAGGCAAAATTAATCGCTGAGGTTGCTAGAAAACTTACAAAATCGTTTCCACTCGTTTTGGGGTGGAAGGTGTGGTTCATACTTTGCTCTCTATAAAGTAGGTTGACGAAACAGCCAGACCAGCGGAGTCGTAAGTCCGCACAAGCCGCTGCCTCTTTCCTGGCGATTCCATCCAACAAAACTCCAGGTGGAAAGAATCTAACTGGGCGACGGATTTGCTGATGTCTGATGGATATCCCATGTACATTCCACCGGGTAGCAATGTGATTTCATATCCTCCATCAAACTGAAGCAAATTGTTGTTTGCTGATCCTGTCCAGTTCACCGTTGTTGTTGTGCTAGTTCCAGATTTTGTTGATTTAGTATCCTATACACAGGAGTAGAAATATATATACATTTAGTGGGAAAAAATGTAGCAATACTGAAAGCAATCAAGTGACTGTAAAGTGCCCTTTTTTATTATAAAAGGTGGCATGCAACATATATAACTTGCTAGACTTCTATTTTTTCTGTTTTTGTAAATAACAAATTAGGATAAGATAAATGAAAGAGCACAATTTTTTTCTGAAACAGGTGCTCCGGTTTTCACTGCATTCATGGAAATAACCAAGTCAGTACAACACAGTTCAAGGAGAGAAACAGTAAGAGCACAAGCATTTGCACAAATTTTAGTTCAAACTATACAATTCAAACAATGGGAGTATTTCCAAAGTGCAAAGTATGTAATTTACCAAACCAGGACTACGAAGCATACCTGAATCAGCTTGCCATTGTCATCCATTTCAAGGACAACTGCTGTATCTGCCTCAGCAAGGGTTGCTCCATATACCCCGCTCCTCTTAGTCACAGAATGCCCCTCCCACCTTCCAAGTAGTGCATTTATCCTATCACTGCTGGCACTCTAGTGACAAAGCAATACCACAATGAGCCTGATTCAGTATGATCCTGTGTCTCACATAAAATCGGTTTCACAGATTTCAGCAATTGACTAAAAGAACTACCTCAGGATTAAGTGAAGAGTTGAAAAGTGGCTGTGGCACTATAGATCCCTGCTTTTCATGGAAAACCAGAAGGGTATCGACCACTCCCTTTGGGTCCATAATGTGGAAAGCCCTCACTCGGCCATTGGCTTCAAGGGAGTAAAGACAATTCTCGCATACAATAGATGGTTTACGAGAAGGTATCTTCAAGTTTCTGGTGAAGATAAAATAGATACGTCACAGCTCCTAGAAAAGCATCATAAATTAGTAAGCTCCTAAGTTTGTGGCTTAGTATTGTTTACTTTGGGGAATCTTCACCAGTATCATCTTCTCCAAGCACACCAACCCGAAGTACAGTCTCAAGCATTCCTGCAGTCTGGTACCTCAGAGCAAATGCCTTCTCTTTAGGAAAGAATCCTATCTGTACACTAGACAATATCACTCATTAACTAAGTTCAGAGATGCACGGAATTTTACAGGGAAAATTAGAGGCCTACAGATTTCAGTGCACCTGCTGATACTTGTCCACAGTGAACATGTTTGTCTCTTTGATTTTGTACTCCACCCACTCTGGTTCAGAATCCTCCTCGTCAACAATTGATATCCTTGAGGAAGCTTGCTTAATATATAGCCTGTGGTCACAAAATTTAAAACACATCATTCAGGGCAAGCACCTTGAATATAATGATCGGTCAAAGAGCCAATATAGGCAAGGAATACTACACATAATCAAGATTAAAACACTACTGATTCTATATATGTGGTGAGTGAATCGGAGTGTGAATTCAGGGCAAGATTAAAGACGTCCTTATTTATGGTTGTGTAGTCGCTGACAGGGAGCATTACGATTGCAGGAGGCTGATGAGGTCATCCTCTCCGTACGTGCTCACGGACAAGCGCGTGCTAATGTCCTGCAGCACTCTCCCATGCGCGTCAAATTGCTAAGAAAAACAACAGCGCACGCGCAAGTAACATTCAGCATAATCACGAAAAGGAAACAGGAAACCAGAAGGTCAGAGGAGTGACGGGGGATAGCAGCGTACATAGAAGGATCCGTTCCATCTTCCGACGTTGAGATCGAAGAACCGGTGAAGGTTGTCGATGCTCATCGCATCGTCGTCGTCCACCTCTGGCGCCCCCGCGACCGCGGCGCGGGCGCGCAGCCGGCAGCCCCGGAACTGGCCGCCGCGGAGCGCGGCGCGGAGAAGGCGACGGTGGAGGATGCGAGGCTGAGGGACGGCGGAGGCGACGACGCGGAGGCCTGCGAAGGTTTCCGCCATGGCGAGTGGTGTGGGAAGCGGCAGAGTGCTCTGCCGTTGTTAAGCCTTATCGCCCACCAAGGGGTGATGACCGATGAAGACGAAATACTCGTGTTTTATGCTCAGGCGCCAGTTTACCTAGAAATCGTATTTCACGTGGTACACCACTTTAGCTGCAAAACGTATTTCCTGGGGCTAGATTGAGAGTACGTCTTCCCATAAAAGATGTAAATTCAGATTTAGATGTACATGCTATTATTAATAAGGGAAGAATAAAATCTGAATTCATATATATTGAACACCGTGATTTTAAGAGGGCGAGCAGTGCGATTGATCCAGACCCAAAAACGAAAAGTCTCTCCTCCGTGAGTATGCAGTACATGCTGCTGCTTTGCGTGTGGAAGTCATTGGTTTGGCCTATGAGCCGTCTACCGCAGGCACGTCGCTTTCACCATCTGCATGCTGATCTTGAAGACCTTGAATACACATGGGTCTTATAACTTTATCTTTCTAGTGCAACTAGAAAAGTTGTTGACCTAGGGCTGACAATAGGGTCATTTCTATTACCGGAACCAGCTCGCCTGCCAAACCGGACCATATCCCACGATCTGCCAAACTAGACGTAGAAACACGTATGCGTATGCCATGCATGCATGAGGGCAGCAGCGTCTCCACGCATGCATAAATGCGGCTTTTTTTGCTTTCGACTCATTATTTCAAGAGTCAGTTTCTTGATCCAGCAGGAGGAAGAGATCTAATATTATACTTTCTTAAGTGAAAAACTGCAGTGCTCGGTTAGGAGTGAAATTTTTTCACTTTTTTCGACCGCTAATTAAAGGTGTTAAATAAAGTCAGTTTACAAAATTACTTTCACAACTCTACGTTACGAACCTCATGAGGTTTTTGACCACACGATTAGAAGACGATCACTGTAGTTGTTGACGTAAAAATTGGACCTTCATGTACTAACACACTGACGGTTCCGTGGTGAATGCAGGGTGTCAACAGTAGCATTACTATAGCAAATCATAGATTAATTAGGGCCATTAGATTAGATTTGTTGCGCAAAGTTGCACACATCTATGAAAAGATTTTGCAAAAAGATTTCATTTAGTACTCCATACATGCAAGATTCCTTGAGTGAATATTTTTTCACCTCTAATCCAACACGCCGTACATTAAAAATGTACTGTAGTAATTATAAATAAACAGTTAGGAGCATTAAATATGATCTAATTACAAAACGAATTATACGGATGGACGGAAAATCACGAGACAAAATCTATTAAATCTAATTAAGCTCACTAATCGAGCGACATGTCAAGTCTTCCATTTTTGCATCTAGCGGCATGTAAGTCTTCTGTCCATTGTTCCTTCATTTATCCAACGGGTCGGCTCAATAATTCAATGCGCTCTACAAACGTATTTTTTTTCCGTCTTTCATGTTGATCGGTACACCCTTTTCAGTCGTTTCACGTTGATCGGTACACCCTTTTCAGTCGTGAGTGAGTTGACTGAGCTTCCATATAAAAATTAATTGGTTCATCCGATATATACTCCCTCCACCCCACAAAGACTGTTCGTTTAGAAACTTTAAGACATACTAGCAGTTGTGACAAATGACATATATACTACCCATAATTATTCTGTTTGGTTTTCTGAATTCTAAATAAATACAATTTATTGGAATCAGAGAAGAAACACCAATTGATTACATGTCCCTTTTGCCTCTCCGATCTCACACACGAACCTGATTTTTGTTTGTGAAACTGTGACAAGCTAATGCATGCACATGCGCGCGTAGTACACTATGCATGTGTTCACTAGAGCTCGTACTCGATCGCTTGAGACTGAACACGGTGGAAACAAGATAACTACACGTGACACCCGTTATGACTAAGGTCCCTGTACGTACGTGTACAAAACAAGACAGTACTATGTGTATGTATGTCTGACATCTCCAAGAATTACAAATACGTATAAACTCCTTGACAGCATACATCACGTGACATTTTCTGCTTGTGATGACACGCGGCGCTCGTCCAACCATGCATCTCGTGCGGTTCAAGTGGCACCAAAATATCTGCCATACGTACGAGAAATATGTACCAGACCTCTCACCGTGATGTGGACGTTACTTACGCGGCCGTGCGGGCCGTTTCCCAAACCAAATGTGCTGCCCTGTCTCGGCATTATTGGGCTCTTTGATGTGTGGCCTGGACCTGGAGTATACGTTCTTTGAAAGATCTCTTACCTCACACACCGCTCGTTGTACGTAGGCTGTAGCAGCTGCCCTGCCTCCATGCTACTACAGGACAACTCTAGGGGGGGCATACTTGTTTTTTGGCACGACATGATAGTATGCGTGCAGAAGATCGGAGCATCCATGAACACCAGGTATCATTAAAGAAGTCAATGCATTATTGCACGGTATTCAAAATGTGCTCACGTCAAAATATGGTTACGTCAGCCTGATCGGTTGGTTGGTGCCTGTTGTTGATTTCTTTGGGAAAGATAAATCTCTGACGGATGTCACGTGGTGACATCTTGATTTGTTGCGAGAGAAAAATACAGCTGGCTGGTGGTCGAAAAAACAAATGTACAGCTGAAAATTTCTAAGAAAGTATGGACAAAACTATTAAAATAACTCCTCATTGGGTGCCAACCAACATGAGTGCCACAATTTATGAGATTCCTCTAGTTTTGGACTTTTGGTTGGGTAGATCTTGTAACCCAACCAATCAAGCGCCAGCCGCTAAAGGCTCATCAAAGAGATGTGGGCGAGTCAATTTACCCGAACCTCGACCGGTCCCCGTGGGGATCAACCGTAAAACAAACAAATTGAAAATCAGAATATCAGAGAAACAAATTCCATAATGCAGAACACATATCCAAGCACAGGTCATACATCCAGTACAAGCTAACAGTTCTAGTAGAAGCTAGTACTAACAGATCGAGAGTGAACAGCTAGCGCCAACTAACAAATCAAGCACACTTCAGTTTGATAGAAAATTTTGGAGAAATTATTGGAGTTCCCTTTCAAAATCTATTAAAAGTATTAAATGTAGACTGATTACAAAATTAATTACATAGATGGACGGGAAAATCATGAAATGAATCCACTAAGACTAATTAATCTGTCATTAGAGATTGTTTAGCACGACGTTGTCTAATCATGGTATAATTAAGCTCGTTAGATTCGTCTTAAAAAATTAGGAGGCTTATGAAATGAGTTTTGTCATTAATACACATTTAGTACTCCTAATTAGTGTCCGAAGATTGATGTTGGTGAAATTTTTGCGAACTAAACAGGGCATGCTAGCGAAGAAACTCATGGAGTAGCAGGCGACAGATTGTACTCTTCGTTGACTTCGCGGACGGAACAAAAGTGAGGGTGAGGCGTCGGCATCTTGCTCTTCTTCGCTCACGTGACCGCGACCCTCCGGTCTCACCCTCTGCTCTCCACTTGCGCCACCCTCGCTATGTGTGGTGGCCGCCAGTCGGTGTTCGGATTAGTCCCGACACTAACTAGTGAATTGCGCTGTGTTCCGTCTCTCGATGGTTGGTGCAAATGCTAACACATAGACACGGGGTTTATCCTGGTTCCGGCCACGGGGTCGTACGTCCAGCAGAGTGTGTGTGAGCACTGTATTATTGTGACGCCTCAAGTTTTTAATTAGCATCATTAGTGCTAATGGCCGAATCAACTGAGTCAAACCTGTTGACGTTGGTCAAACCTTGATCAACATGGGTCATCACCTCGAAAAACCTATCCAGCAACCCTAATGACCTTGTTAACCAAGTCAACACTCACTTATGGTCAAATCTCGGTCATAGGCATGGTCAAATCCAGGTCAAACCCCTAATGATTTTGAACCCTCCGAGAACTTTTGCCGCGTTCTCCAAATTTCACCTAAACACTTCAAAATCTCCCAATATAAAAGTTGTCCAGTTTTTCGAGGGACACAACTTTGCTTTTGGGCGGCATTTCAATTTTTGAGTGGAAAAGGGTGAAAAACTTGGTCAACTGCAGTCGGGTACTATTCATCAGCGCCATGAAAACCAGCAACTTTGCCAGCCTTTTGTGCTCAAACCAGTGATCAAAACATAGGCCAGCCTTTGTAAAAGTTGTAGAGATCTTTGATCTACAACTTTGCTATTTAGCTCTTAGTGCACTTTAGTTCAAATTTTTGGAGTTATCGTGGGTCAAACAGAGTGCGAGGACGTTTTGGCGATGCGCGCCACGCCGTGGTGCGATCTAGAGCGCCGCCGCGCGCCACGCCGATCGCCGTCGACGCCGAGGCGGGCTGCGACCGGCCGAAGGCGTCGTGCCTCGAGCTCGTGGGCGTGGCGTAGATGGACCCTGTGCCGCACGCGCCGCGCTCTCACACGCCGGCCGGCCACCGCCGTGTTTTTCCCCGACCGTCTGCTACTCCCGCCAGGCGCCGCCGAGGCTCGGCCGATCCGTGGCTTAATAGCCGGGTATCCTTCATGACGAAGGCAAGGCCTCCCTCTCCCACTCCCTTGGCTATAAAAGGAGCCACGGTTCCTTCCCAGCAGTGCAAGCGCCCGCCGCCCGCCATTCTTGCCCCGCGGCGCCATTCCCGCGCCTCACCCGCCTACTACTCGCGCCGTTCCCTAAGACCCACGGAGCTCGCCACACCGGTTGCCTGTGCCGCTCCTTCACCATTCGAGCTCGCGGCCGCGTCTCGCCCGCCACGTAAGCTCGCCACGGCGCTCGCCCAACTCCGCCACTGAGACCCACGGTGAGTCCAGCCCTCCTCCGCCTTCCCGGCCGACCCCGCCCGGAGCCGGATTCGGCCGGCCGCGGGTTGCCCGAGGACACAATTGCAAGCTTGTAAATCTTCCAAGGGGCCTGAGTGTAAACCAAGGGCATATGTGTGAATCCTAGAAAGTTTCCAGGGACCTCTGTGTGGTTTGAATCTTGAATAGTATTAGGCTTTTTGCTGAATTTTGTAAAATCCGTAGAAATTCAAGAAAAAATCAAAAAAATGCAACACCAATTTTGTTGAATTCCTTGTGAAGAACCCTACAACTTTTGTAAAGCTTGACCCTACTTTTGGGTGATAGTTTTTGCATGAAAAATATAAGACTGTTAAACTTAGATTTGTTGTAGCTCAAAACCTGAAAGTGCTCTGTAGTTGAATTTTGGATATGTTATGTGTTATGTCATGTCTAGCTTCAGTACCAAAAATTGCACAAAGTTATGCTGTAGATCTTTTATTATGAATTATTTTGTATTCATGCTAATTCTGTAAAAATGATTTTTGTAGATAAAAATAATTAGATTTTTGCGCTCAAATTCTGCATGTGATCGTTTTATGTCTAAATGCATCTTTCGTGAATTAATCTCAATTTTATAATTAACAGAAATATTTATTCCAGAAATATGCTTGATTTTCAATGTAATTGCATAACCCAAGATCTAGAGTAACTCTAGGTGTATATGTTGCATGCCTAGCTTAGTTTTGGACCAGAGGCCATGTGTGAGAAAGTTGGGATCCATTTGATGCTTATTTATTTTTATATGCATTTATCATGTTTTGGTAGCTAGCTTTTGTTATTTTTGGTATATTTAATTTCATAGCTCTCCTAAGTGTGCATGTGTGTGCAGTGGCTTTGTATAGGCTTGTAGTGCTTCTTAAACACTTCCACTAAATTTTATGAATTTATTTTATGAATAAAAACAATAGGAGCCATTTAAGCTTAATATTAAAGTAAATTGGGAAAATCACCACATCCACACTAAATGACCCTATGTATGTGATGTTAATCTTGCTAAGAAGCTAAGTATCACCACCCTTGCTGTTTGTGAAATTCAAATTAATTTATTTATATAAATGTGTACAGTCACTATCAAAAGAATAATTAATAAAGAACCATATTGTTCCTTTATTGGAAGAGTATCTTTGAATGTGTTTATCTAGGTGAATGTGGTCAACCATGCACCCCTGGTTGTCATATGTTGTTTGTAATTAATTAAATTAAAAACCGTTAATTAAATCTTGCATTTGCATCCTCGTGTAGATCTTCCGACGCGGTAGCTATCGCTCGTCTTGGGAAGGAGGAGCGAAGGAGTCTGACGGTGAGCTGCAGCGTGGACGTAGCTCGGGACTGGACCAAAATCCGAGAAGGGCCCAAGGCCAACCTTGCCAGTGAAGGCAAGCCCCGGATCATTAACCCTTTCTTTTTAAAATTATGCAATTACCTTTGCTATGTTGTGCATTTACGTTTCAGGAGTTGAATTGAAACCCTAGATGCATGATCCCTAGGTACCTATGCTCTTTTACTAGTATGCTAGGTCGATAGTCTGCTATGCTATAGGATCGGTACAAGTCAGTGATGTTCGTCACTCGCGAGAATAGGTTCTTATGTTGGAATCATAAGATCTTTATAAATGGATTGCTCATGTGGTAAGAGCATGGGATTTGGGCTCGGTCGGTGGCTTTCGTGGGCTAAGCTTTTGAAGCGTACTAAGCACTTGTCGAATGGGACCGTGGCCTAGTACCTTAATGAGACGGCAGTGCAGGAACTTACTATTACTAATCTCGAGTAATCACCTGCCCGGCTAGCTACAGGAGGGGGTACATGTGTGAAGTGGGTGCCTTGCGGTACGCCCGATAGCCGTACCCGGACGATGGGTCGATCCCAAGCCGAGGACTTTTTGGGAACACGGTGGTTGTCCATGTGAGGGCACCCTACCGTGTGTTTAGGTTTACCTTGCAAGGTTATAAATCAATCGATTGTCGGCCTCTCACCGTTATCTCGAGATCAGCTTAATCAATCGCCATGATATCCCTTAATGGTGGAACTTGGTGAATATTACTGCTTGAATTAATTGTATTGTACAATTCTTGATTGAATTAGTTGGCACACTTAGAAATGGTAATTAACTAGAATTTGTGCTAAAATATTGAAAGTAAGGACATACTCTTTGTTGCTTTTCAGCAAGAGAACTCCACCGGCCAAAAAGCCTCTCATGTCTAGAGTTTGGTGATGTAGTTATCACACCCGTTAAGTCTTGCTGAGTATTAGTATACTCACTTGCTTTAAAAATGTTGTTGCGGTGTTGATTTGGCTGGTGAGATTCCACCGGGAGGCTGGAATGGGTGGATGACGACAGTGATGGCATCACGGACGGCCTGTGATGTTTATCGCTCGCTAGTTTATTTATTCATTGTTTTGAACTCTGAACCTTTACTTATCATGTCATGAACAATGGTTTGTAATAATTAAACCCTTCGGGGCAAATTTGGATTTAATTTGTGATTGTACTGGACTCACTGGCTCGTGTGAGTTTTAATGCATATGTTCGATCCTCTTTGTGATTTCCAAGTGATTTACGTTAACCCAACCAACGACGGATGATACTTTCGCTTAATGGCCAAAGTGGATTGGTTTAGGCGATAGTACGGTATTTTCTGGGCGGGTTGTCACTGGTATCGGAGCGATTATATGCACCGAGTTTAATTAACAACCTTAATCACATGTTTTGAATAAAACTTGTCAAGATTGTTTGGATTTGCAAAATCGTTGGTCCGTTAAGGATGGATATAGACCGAGAGGCCCTAGAGGGAATTTTTGGGTTCTTTCGGTGGCTTACAAATCTATGGTTTATTTTGCTAACTTCCAACATTTTATTCTCTTGTCGAACTTACTTCTACAACCATACTAGTTCATCGTTTTGCATACGTGGTGGTGCCACAGAAAGTCATGTGAGGATGGATTGGGACCTATTCAATGGGAACCCACACGTCAGTCTGTGTCTGCACGCTTTTGCCATCGTGGACATTCCGCATTGTGAATATGCGAGGCAAGGATGCACTCCATTCAAAGGAGAGTGTCCGAGGTTGACTGGGCCTGTCCATGCAGCGATAAACGCATGGATGCCGTTTCTATAGTGAACGGTAATGTATGTGGGACGCTTTCGTGAGTCTTGGCACGAAAGGTTCGATGTGTTCGTGATCTTACGCGGGTACACTAACCACGTTTTAAGTCGCTAGTGAGCATCGACTAGTTCTCGACTAGTTATTATAGGGAGAAACGTATATGCCTTGCCACCGCACTAACTTCAATTTTGGCTTGATTGCCTTGTGAGGACGAATAGGACGCGTCTTGCATCATGCTAAAAATCGTGGAAACTTAAAACTGAACCCACTGTTTTATGTGCTCTCTAAGGTGAAATTTTGCTAGTGTGCATTATCTTGCATAGCCTCTCATGCATAGATGTGTTGCTGTCCAAGAATCTGATAGGGCTGTTTGCTTAGATTTGTGCACCCTGTTCAAGAATCAATTTGCCTATGATCTCTACCAAAGTTGCTCCATATCTAATCTAGTTTCTGCTCGCAAAAATTCACGGTCATAGCTTTGTCTATCTCAAGTTATGCTCAGATTAGTGAACCTCTGTCCTGCTGTCTTTCCAGGAACCAATCTGAAACCTTGATTAGTTGAGCACCTTCCTAACCTTTCTAGGTCAATCTTTGTTTACCAAAATGTGCCTCATAACCTTGTTGAGTTGCTACAAAATTTGGGAATTTTTGGGGCTTTGGTTTTAAGTTATGAATTTTGTTTGTTCTACAACTGAACTTTATGTCATTATGTATGTATACTCGCTCAGTTCTAACATACAATTGTACCTTATGTGACTAACTATCCTTGCCTCACATGAGAACTTCTCACTTTTGTCGTTATGTCGGATGGACAATGTCTTGATCTTAGAGTTCGATGTAGATCTCCTATCAACATGTATCCCTTCCAAACCCCTTGTGTTTATGCATGTGGGACACTAAACTACTCTTTGTATTGATATTCTTGTCATGATTTACTTGATCTTTCAATCATGAACTTATTCTTCTT
This sequence comes from Cenchrus purpureus, assembly GCA_022644695.1. Lineage (NCBI taxonomy): Eukaryota > Viridiplantae > Streptophyta > Magnoliopsida > Poales > Poaceae > Cenchrus > Cenchrus purpureus. The sequence continues at coordinate 118,909,445 of CP053464.1, forward strand.
GGTCTTGCTCACAACATTTTGAATAAAAAGGATGTCACTTTTTGGGTATGCATTTGCATAGCGTGCATTTGGGAACCTTGGGTGAACTAACATGCATACATGGAAGATTTCAATACTCTACTCTATCCTTCTTCATTTTGGTGATGTTGTTGCATCATAACCAGTGCTGACGGAACCTAGTGATTCATGACCTGCACACCTGGGTCGATTGCCACTAGGAGCTTTTCTCTGGCTCATGCACTCTCACACATATACTCTCAACTCGTGATTGTCATCTCGCCATGTTGACTCATTCCATGGTGGGAGAAAGTGCTAACATGCATCATGAGCACCATACCGCATGAACATGTGCATCATGCCTTCATAAACATGTGCATCACCCAACTTTTAAAACCTTTGCGAGCAATAATGTGCACCAAGAAAAGGCACAAGGATAAGCAAGATTGTTAACATGTGAGCAAGTTATTCCATACTTTCATTTTCCATACATTCCTACCTATTATTCGAACTAGAGAATCTTGCGATGGTCACGATCCACCTCCCTAGACTGTTCTTATGAACCACCTCAAGAAGATCGGAACTTTTGGCCGATAAACCACCTCAAGGTTGCTCCGGTAGAAATTACGGAATCTTCAATTGTTTACTAGCCTTCCTTTTCTTCATAGAAATCTGTTTTGGTAATCACTTTCTAAGCTTTTATCATAGTTAAGTTGGTATGCTTTGTAATCAAAGTAAAGTTGTAATCAACCAACTAAGTGAAGGAACAAGTAGAGTTTTTCTTGAGCAATCAAGGTTTCTAAAATCAAGGTATGAGAGTCCTCCGTCGCTTATCAATCCATGATCATACCCTCCAAATCCTAGGAATCAAGAAAGGAGCAAACAAAGGATGTGGAGCTCTTGCTAAATCCTCCTAGTTGTTGAGCCAAAGAGGGCTGGATACCACTTCTCGTGATTCCCACCTGAGTCCGACCATTGGACCATATCTGCCATGATTATCCTCACAGTTATGAATCTACTAGCTGTCCAAATCAGCTAGACAAAACCTCGGTGATGGAATTTTTTCCAGCGTGTTAAACCGGAGTTTGCCTCGAGTTGAATACCCACTTTAGAGCTTATGAAATCCTACACCTCGACCAAAAATGAGAATTTATCGGTGCATGAGCAGATTTATGAATTTTATGCTTATGACCATTGTGATGTCCGGTTTCACAACACTTACCATAAATGAGTTTTCATGCATGTTCTACTTGTTAATTTTATGAGCAAGCTTATGAATGTGTGTTTAATGAAAACTCAATTTTCGATGGTCGGACGACGCAGACCCCAATGGTGTTGGTGCCTCAGTAGTGGTGACCTACACCGCCACCGCCCATGACACCGGCGGAGGCATTCATGGCGGCAACTCGAAGTGTTGCGGATCCTGGAGCCTTGCGCGATAGATGGCCCAACAATTACAACAAATGCAACCTGATGCGATGTAAACCTCCCCATGGTGCCAATACAAATGGACCAAGATTGGTCACTAAGACCATGAACTCCACCGAAAAGATCGGAGAAACCTCGATCCTTTGAGCCTTGCTCACCGAGTACCTACCAGATATAGATACCATTGTCCAATTCATATGTTGGAAGAACAAAATTCGCTAAGTCGAGATAGTACAATATCATCCAAGGTCGTTATCAAGGACTATCTCAAACTAGTTTGGCGAGACGGTCTCTCGGTCATTATCTACATCTATGGTTGAGCAGCAGCTTATTCAATCATTGGTGGATCATATATCCGGGGTCAACTCAATACCTCGACTCTACTACCACCATCGAAACTACCAATGGACCTTAGTAAGGAAGAGAGAAAAGTCCAGCAACAAGCGAGTATCCTCCGAGATGGATTTAAGTGAGTGGGAATTACCTACAAGGAAATTCACGTGAGGGCAAACAAAGTAACATCGGTGGATCGATCGACTCATCGAAAATGAAACTCGCTCTCGAGATATTAGAAGAAACGAATGGGAAAGAGTCTTTACCGTATCATCAATGTTGTTTTAAATGTGGAGAAGCGTCATATCCTTCAATCCTCTTCAAGTGCTTGGGTGACCGAGAACATTTTGTCCGTCAGGAAAAGCGAATTGAGTAAGGACTTCCTAAAGTCTAGAGACTCACTTCAGCATTGATGGATCATTGCCCATGGTGGTCCTCACCAGGAATCAAGCACATCAACAAGCTTCCAAGCCCAAAGAACTTCCACCCGCCTTTGCTACAATTGTAGACAACCCGGGCATTATGCAAATAAGTGAACCTAAGCGAAGACAAGCCCCGAATCAACCCGAGCTAAAGGCAATCACGGCAAGAAGCCGATCTTTCAAGTGAGCAAAGGCCACTTAATTTCATGGGTAACATCTCTATCCGAGAACACCACCCCTACGTTCGTCTTTTACTTTCGAATCTCGGGACGAGATTCTTTTTAAGGGTAGGTGTGACGCCTGTGTTTTAATTAGCATCATTAGTGCTAATGGTGAATCAAGAGTCAAACACGTTGACTTGGTCAAACCTTGGTCAACCGGTCATCACCTCGAAAATGTATCCAACACTAATGACCTTGTTAACCAAGTCAACACTCACTTTGGTCAAACCTTGGTCAAAGGCATGGTCAAACCCTAGTCAAACCCTAATGTTTTTGAACCCTCCGAGAACTTTTGCGCGTTCTCCAAATTTCACCTAAACACTTCAAAATCTCCCAATATAAAAGTTGTCCAGTTTTTGAGGACACAACTTTTCATGTTGGTGCATTTCAAATTTTGAGTGGAAAGGGTGAAAAACTTGGTCAACTGCTGGGTACTATTCATTGGTGCCATGAAAACCAGCAACTTTGCCAGCCTTTTGTGCTCAAACCAGTTGATCAAAACATAGGCCTTTGTAAAAGTTGTAGAGGATCTTTGATCTACAACTTTGCTATTTAGCTCTTAGTGCACTTTAGTTCAAATTTTGAGTTATCGTGGGTCAAAGCAGGAGTAAGCGGTTTTGGCGATGCGCGCGGCGTCGTGGCGCGCACTGGAGTCGCCAGCGCCCAGCCGGCCCTCACGCCGGCCATTGTCGCCGCGGCCGGCTGCGACGACCGCCTTGGCCGTGTCTCGAGCCGTGGGCGTGGCTGGACCCGGCGCCACGCGCGCCACGCGCCGCGCCCGCATGTGCCGCACGCCCTGTTGCCCTCCCTCGCCCGAGGCAGCCGCCATACCCATGCTGGCTTAAAAGCCGATCCGTGACGGCAAGGCCTCCCTCTCCACTCCCCTATAAAAGGCCACGATTCCTCACTGCGCCGCGCGCCGCCCATTCTGCCCGCGCCCGTCGCTTGCCCTACTACTACTGCGCTCCTAAGACCCACGGGGCTAGCACGGCGTTGCCGCTGGTGCTCCTTCCCATGGAATTCAGCTCCTGGCCGCCACTCGTCAGCCACCGCTCACCGCCGCCCCAACTCCGCCACCGGAGCCATGAGCCCAGCCCTGTCGGTGACCCCGCCTGCCTGAGTCAGGCTAAGGCCGCCATCGGAGCTGAGGACCCAATTGCAAGCTTGTAAATCTTCCGGCACAGTGTAAACTAGGGCATATGTGTGAATCCTAGAAAGTTTTCAGGGACCTCTGTGTGGTTTGAATCTTGAATAGTATTAGGCTTTTTGCTGAATCTTGTAAAATCCGTAGAAATTCAAGGAAAAATCAGAAAAATGCAAGACCAATTTTGTTGGATTCCTCGTGAAGAACCCTACAACTTTTGTAAAGCTTGACCCTACTTTTGTGTGATTGTTTTTGTATGAAAAATAGAAGACTGTTAAACCTAGATCTGTTGTACCTCAAAACCTGCAACTGCTCTATAGTTGAATTTTGGATTTGTTGTGTGTTATGTCATGTATAGCTTCTGTCCCAAAAATTGCACAAAGTTATGCTGTAGATATTTTATTATGAATTGTTTTGTATTCATGCTGATTCTGTCCAAATGATTTTTCTAGCTAAACATAATTAGATTTTTGTACTCAACTTCTGCATGTTATCTTTATATGCTGAAATGCATCTCTGGTGAATTAATTACAATTTTATAGTTGTTAGAAATATTTATTCCTGAAATATGCTTGATTTTCAATGTAATTGCATAACCCAAGATCTAGAGTAGCTCTAGGTGTGTATGTTGCATGCCTAGCTTAGTTTTGGACCAGAGGCCATGTGTGAGAAAGTTGGGATCCATTTGATGCTTATTTATTTTTATATGCATTTATCATGTTTTGGTAGCTAGCTTTTGTTATTTTTAGTATATTTAATTTCATAGCTCTCCTAAGTGTGCATGTGTGTGCAGTGGCTTTGTATAGGCTTGTAGTGCTTCTTAAACACTTCCACTGGATTTTATGAATTTATTTTATGAATAAAAACAACGGGAGCCATTTGAGCTTAATATTAAAGTAAATTGGGAAAATAACTACATCCACACTAAATGACCATATGTATGTGATGTTAATCTTGCTAAGAAGCTAAGTATCACCACTCTTGCTGTTTGTGAAATTTAAATTAATTTATTTATATAAATGTGTACACAGTCACTATCAAATAGAATAATTAATAAAGAACCGCATATTGTTCCTTTTTGGAAGAGTATGCTGAATGTGTTTATCTAGGTGAATGTGGTCAACCATGCACCCTTGGTTGTCATATGTTGTTTGTAATTAATTAAAATAAAAATTGTTAATTAAATCTTGCATTTGCATCCTCGTGTAGATCTTCCCGACGGTAGCTATCGCGTCTTCGGGAAGGAGGAGACGAGAGGCGGACGGTGAGTGCGAGTGGACGTAGCTCAGGACCTGGACCAAAGTCCAGAAGGGCCCAAGGCCAACCTTGCCAGTGAAGGCAAGCCCCGGATCATTAACCCTTTCTTTTTAAAATTATGCAATTACCTGTGCTATGTTTGTGCATTTACGTTTCAGGAGTTGAATTGAAACCCTAGATGCATGATCCCTAGGTACCTATGCTCTTTTACTAGTATGCTAGGTCGATAGCTGCTATGCTATAGGACCGGTACAAGTCAGTGATGTTCGTCACTCATGAGAATAGTCTTATGTTGGAATCATAAGATCTTTATAAATGGATTGCTCATGTGGTAAGAGCATGGGATTGGGCTCCGGTCCAGTGGCTTTCGTGGGCTAAGCTTTTGAACGTACTAAGCACTTGTCGGGAATGGGACCGGTAAGCCTAGTACCTTAATGAGACAGTGCGGGAACTTACTATTACTAATCTCGAGTAATCACCTGCCCGGCTAGCTCTGGGAGAGGGGTACATGTGTGAATGGGTGCCTTGAGTGCAGCGGATAGCCGTGTGCAGGGCGATGAATTCGATCCCAAGCCAGGACTTTGGGAACCGCGGTGGTTGTCCATGTGAGGGCACCCTACCATGTGTTTAGGTTTACCTTGCAAGGTTATAAATCAATCGATTGTCGGCCTCTCACCGTTATCTGAGACTGCTTAATCAACTGGCCATGATATCCCTTAATGATGGAACTTGGTGAATATTATTGCTTGAATTAATTGTATTGTACAATTCTTGATTGAATTAGTTGGCACACCTAGAAATGGTAATTAACTAGAATTTGTGCTAAAATATTGAAAGTAAGGACATACTCTTTGTTGCTTTTCAGCAAAAGAACTCCAACCAAAAAGCCTCTCATGTCTAGAGTTTGGTGATGTAGTTATCACCCGACGGTTAAGTCTTCTTGAGTATTAGTATACTCGGCCTTGCTTTAAAAATGTTGTTGCGGTGTTGTTTGGCCTGGTGAGATTCCACACCGGGAGGCTGGAATGGGTGGATGACGATGAGTGATGGCATCACGGACATCCTCCTGTGATATTTATCGTTCCGCTAGTTTATTTATTCCATTGTTTTCGAACTACGAACCTTTACTTATCATGTCATGAACAATGGTTTGTAATAATTAAACCCTTAGGGCAAATTTGGATTTAATTTGTGTTTGTACTCTGGACTGCCGTGTGAGTTTTAATGCATATGTTCGATCCTCTCGTGTGATTTCCAAGTGATTTCTGGGCGTTAACCCGCAACTTCGACGGATGATACTTTACGTAAACAATGGCCAAAGTGGATTGGTTTGGCGATAGTGCGGTATTTTCCTGGGTGGGTTGTCACAATTATCTTGCACTGGGGTGCTCGTAGAGGGGGGCTACAAGCATGGTGGGAGAGGAGGCGAAACCTCCAAGTCCCTGGTCACTGGGATGATTGAGGCAAAGTGCTAATATCGTGGAGAGAGTGTGAGTGGTGGAGAGGGAGTGTTGTCGAGCGAATTGAGCGTACCCGTGGCTGGGCGTCTGGCTCCTCCTTTTATAGGCCAAGGAGGGGTAGTTACAGGCGTGCTGCATAGTAAAATGTACAGTGGTTGCGTACTAGCAAGCATGGCGCCGGGCAGGATCGTCGTCCTTGCGAATCCTTGCGCCTGTCGTGGGTTGATGGTGAGCTCCGGCTTCTGCGGGCGTCGTGGTGGCTCCTGCGCTTGTCCAGGAGTGATTTCGAGGTAGCTTTGACCGGGGTTCCGCGCCCGGTCATCGTCCTTACGCCCATCGAGGGTGTGCCCATGCCCGTTCGAGGGCCTCATCACGGGAGAAGGACGGGAGTTGGCAGCACAGGGCCGCGGAGTGACGCCGGCCTGCCCACACAATGTGTCGCAGGCTTGCACAGCACCGGGGATGGTCGCACAGTGTCGGAGTTGGTGGACAAGACCCGGCCCGCATCATCCGCACAGCAGCGTCGACCAGCGTGTGCGCCTGGTCGCCGTCCGTACACCTTTCGAGGGTGCTCCCATACCCGTTCGAGGGTCTCGCCGTGGGAGGAGGACGTGAGTTGGTAGCATAGTGCCACGGAGCGACGCCCACCTGTCCGCACAGGGCCGGGCAGCACTTGTATAGTGATCGGGCCAGCCACACGATAGGGTTCTACCGACGATGGGGTCAGACGCGCAGAGCCCCCAGGTCGTGTCAGCCGCGCGGCGTGGGAAGTGATTCGCCTTTGACTTTGGCGCCCCGCAGCAGACCAGGGCATTTAATGCTCTTGTCAGGCGAAGCGGATGGGCGGGGCACCGTTGGTCGTGGGGCGGCCTTGAGCGAGACGGAATTTGATATTCGCTCGAGAAACCCTCAAGTGAGGCGGAACTTCACTCGAGGGCCCTCGAGCGAGGCGAACTCGGGGGCCGAGGCCCTCGGCGGTGAACTTTGCTCGAGGGGCCGGGACCCTCGGCCGGCGAGATGGGATGCGCGACGGCGCCTCGTGAGGGGCTCAAGCGACTGTTGGGCCATAGCGGGCCATGGGCCTTGCGCGTGCTTTGTCCCCTTTTGGTCCGCGGTGGCTTGGTCGTGGGTGATTTGCGTTTTCCGAGGGTGATTATCCCCTTGGTTAGGGGACCCCTTATGACCGTCCTTGACACCGCCGCTTTGCTCGCTTGGCGGTTGCGGGAGTGAGGAGAAAGGGAATAGAATTAGGGTTTGGAAGGAAGATGTTGTTTATATACGCTAGGAACTAGGCTATTGGTTAGTGTATATTTATGGGCCATCAGCATTTCGGGGTCCTCGTGGTGCCTCCGCGGGGCAAAACTCATCCCCACCCCCGCCCCATTTCCCCCACGGGGCAAATTTGCCCACCATTCCCGCCCCCATTCGGGTCGGGTCTCTGCGGGTATCCGCTCCCACGGGGAAAATTACCATCCCTATTTCTGCATCACGATACTCGTTTACTGTATCATAGACGACTTGTTGTGACAACCCCACCCGAGATAATTCCGTACTATCACCCAAATCACTTCATTTGGTCATTAAGAGATAATAAGGAACCATCACGTTGAGTGTTGCCGAGTCAAAGCCCGGTAAATCACTTATGTAGCACACAAAAGATCGAAACATATACATTACAACTCACATGAAGGCGAGTCTAGAGTACCTTACAAATTAAATCCAAATCTTCCCTGTAGGGTCATTTATTATAAATCATGGTTCATGACATGATAAATAAAAGGTTCAGACTTTTAAAAGCGGAAATAAACTAAACAACGCGATAATCATCATAGGAGGCCATCCATGATGATCTTACTCATCGTCCAACACCCACTGCAGCTCCCAGCCGTGGGGTATCTCACCAGGCCAACAACTTCACCTGAAAACAACATATATAACAAGGTTGAGTATACTAATACTCGAAGGCTTACCCATCTAAAATAAAAGACTTTACCTCTAAGAATGCAAAGCTTTTGGCTAGTGGATTTGTTTTGCTAAAAAGCTACTAAGGAATGAATCCTTACTTTCAATATTTTAGCTCAAGTTCTAGTGAATTAAATCATTACTAGATAAGCAACTATTGCAAGTATGAGTTGTGCAATACAATTAATCAAACATCAAGTTTATCCATATTCCATAATAAAGGGATCACAATGGCCAGTTGAATTAGCAATCTCGGATAACAGTGAGAGGCTGACGATCGATCGATCGATTAATAACCTTGCAAGGTGGACCTAAACACATGGAAGAGTGTACTCACAATGAGTCCACCAACCAGGTGGTTCCCGTCATTCCTCGGATTAGGATCGGATGCCACAGTCCTAGGTACAAGGCTATCTGGTCCGCCTCACACTAGCATCCAGCCTCACACATGTACCACGATTTGCAAGACCGGGGCCACAACCCAAGATTAGTAGCCTAAAGTTCTCGCATCGGCTCATTCAGGTACTAGGCTTATCGTTCTCATTACCGACAAATGTTTAGTACGTTCAAACGCTTAATCTACTAACCACTGGACCGGAGCTCAGAATCCCATGCTCTTACCACGTGAGCAATCCAGTTTATCAAGTCTTATGATTCTAACATAAGAACCTATTCTCGTGATTGACGAACATCACTCGACTTGTACCGGGTCCTTAGTGCATAGCAACTAGCGACCTAGTATACTAGTAAAAGAACATAGGCACCTGAGGATCATGCAACTAGGGTTTCAATTCAACTCCTGAACGTAAATGCGCATAAATAATCAATGATAAATTCATAAGTTTAAAAAAAGAAACAAATAGGTCAATGGTGAATCGGGGCTTGCCTTCGTCAACTTAAGCAGTCGGACAACCTTCAGGACTTTGCTCGGGTCTTGCTCTCTGACACGTGGTGCACCTCTCCTTGACTCCTCGTCCCTGCTTCGACGAGCGTATAGCTACCGTCGGGGATCTCTACACGGAGATGCACATGCAAGAATTAGTTAGTGAAATAAAGTTAATTAAGTACCACAACACATGACAAACATGGAGTGCATGGTTGGTCACATTCACCTAGATAAACATACTCTTCCTAAAAAGAAAAAGGTAGGCAACAATTTATTAAACCTTCCCTTTGATGGGTAAACCTTCCCTTTAATGGGGATTGTGTGCACATTTATTTAATTATATTTATTTTTCTTCACAAATAAACAAGGTTGGTTAAAGATGAATTAAAAGGGTTTAACTTAGGGTTAAAGATATATTTGGGATTAAAGAGTTGATTTCTTTATTTCATTTCCATAACACTCACTTCTTTCGAAAATTAATTCTATCTAAACCAGGCATGATTTCATGGTGAGAATTTTTATACAAGCACTCAGTGGGACAAATGAACCACTGCCAAAACTTCACAGCAAACTGAGGTATATCCTAAGCATGAAAAATACGACAAGTTATAGCTAGACAAAGCAAGATCTACTCATACAGGAAACACTACACATGCACTGGACCTCAAAATTTACACATAGCAACTTTAGAATATAACTAGGCTACACACGAACAATGAGCTCCAGAAACTATTTCTATCAAGCTACACAAAAATAACAACTTTCAACCTAGCAAAATATAAATAAATTATACAGAGAAATCCATAATTGTTTTGCAATCATACTTTCTCCTACAGCTCAAACATGCCAAAATCATCATCTAGCCCAAAGATGAGCACTATGGATCGAGAAATTTGAACTATGAATTTAACTCTATAAACAAGCATAACTCAGAAACATACATTTATACAGTTCCTAAAATCATTATAAATTCACCAGAGAAATATCTAAACATAGTAAGGCAATAGCCACAAGTTGAGCCACAAAATATACCTACACAAAGCTACACAAATGATTTACACAGACCTAGCATAAATACAAAATAAATTATAACTAATGATTCCTTCAGTAACATTGTGCAAGATTTGGATACAAGCCTACTCAAGACATCACAAACAACATATCCAAAAATCACTACCAGATCAGTTGTACATTTAAAGTTATGGTAAATCACATTCAAACTGAGTTTGAATTTTAGTTCAAAACCTACACATCAAAACTATATACAAGTTTTCAAGAAAACGATATTTCAAACAGGAGACCAACAAATTAGTATTGCATTTTTTTTATTTTTCTACGATTTTCTATGATTTTTACAAGATTCAGCCAAAAGCTACCAAGGTTTGAAGAATCCATTTACAGAGAAGTCCCTGGAAAGATTTAAGAGTTCACAGATATGCCCTCAAGTATAACAAGGAGGTCCCTGGTTTTACACTTATGTCTCTGGAAAGATTTGGGCCTTACAATGTGATCCTTGGGGTGGCCGGCGGTGCGGGCGGCCGGGCGAGCTCGCCGCCGTTCTTGGCCGGAGAAGCGACGGGGGTGGACCACACGCTCACACGTGCTCGAGTGGTGGCCGGTGTTGGGGTGGAAACGTCACCGGCGAGCTGGCACGGCGGCGGTGGTTGCTGGAGCGTGCGCTCCGGCGAAGGGGAGGCAAGGCCGGGGCTACAAGCGGCGGTGCAGGCTCAGGTAGGTTCTAGGGAAGGGGCTAGGTGTGTGGTGGGAGGCGGCGGAGGGTGAGCTTACAGCGGCGGCAATGGCGGACGGTGGCGGCGCGCAGAGGCGAGCGGCAGTGGTGCTGCATGCTAGGCCAGGTCGGGCCTTTTATAGGCGTGAACAACGACTTGGAAACCACGGTCACGTCAACGGAGGTGAGGCGGTCACGGCAATGTGTGGCGGTACGGCGGCGATGGGGTTGGCTGGGCGGTGGTGGACGGCGTGGTCTGACCCGTGGGCGCGTGGCGGCAGGGGGTTGGCGCGACGGTGGAAAAGCGCGGGCGGGCCCACCGCCGCGTGGGGAGCGCGCTCGGTGTCCGCCCACACAGTGGCCGGGAAGCAGCGCTCGAGCGCTTGTGCACCAACGTGCTTCAGCCATACACTGTTTGACCGCATTTTTCTCAAAATTTTGCAACTAAAGTGCACCAAAGAGTTTATACTAAAGTTGTAGATCTCTTGACCCTCTACAACTTTTACAAAGGCTCATAGGTGTTTTGCTCAACGGATCTTGCATAAATTGCATACCAACTTGAGGATTTTCTCGGTGCTGTCAAAGTGCAGTTTCTGCCGTTGACCATGTTTTTGACCACTTTCCACTCAAAATTTGAAATGCCGCCAATTATGAAAATTGTGTCCCATGAAAAGATGCACAACTTTTATATGGGCCGATTTTGAAGTGTTTAAGTAAAATTTGGAGAACATGGCAAAAATTCCAGAAAGGGTAGGGAGTTCTAGGGGGTTGACCAAGGTTCTAGGGGTTTGTCCAAGGGTCACTTGTGTCATTTAGGGACTAATGTTCATGTTGACTTGGGTTTTGAGGTGATGACCAAGGTTGACCAAGAGTTTGACCAAGGACAAAGTGTTTGACCTAGTTAACATGATCATTAACGTTAATTAACACTAATTAAAAACATGGGGCGTCACACTTGTATTGTGATTATTGTGTACCGAGTAATTACACCTGGTCCAAATGATGAGCCAGAGCAACAGTAAGTCTAAATAATAATTATTACTACTACTATTATTATTTGGCCTCTCATTTTAGTTCACCTGGGTCACCAAAATCTCAGGACCGAGCGACTCTGTATATTCTTACTAGATAAAAAACAGATGTGTGTTGCTCCCTCTAATCACTGTTTCTAGATGCGTGCCAACCACCCACTCCCCCAAATATATATATATAAATATTCTTAATCTTAATATATATATGAGTGTGGATTTTGTGAAAGCGTGGGTACCTGCACACCAGCCATCATGCCCTTGGATAGTTGCCAAGATTCGTGCTCTAACGGCTTGGTGAAACCTGCCGTCATTGGGCGTTACAAAGCACGGTTTAGGAGGTGGATTTGACAGGAGTAGGGGCCCTGCCTGCGGTGTCTTTTTTTGTCAGTCATGATGTCCTTCAGAGAAGATGCGCCAAGAGCATTTGAATTTTCACGATGTGTTTAAGTCTACTTACCAAATTTCTTGTAAAGAAGATTCATCATCAAACATCACTCAAAATGTACATATAAATCAAATGTGGTAATCACCCATTACCGTTTGGATGTACTCTTAGACGAATCTTTCTAGTAGGTCATGGTAGTGATATTTCAACAACAAAATATAGTGCTTTTCAGACATCTCATAAAAATCGTCGTAAATTTTGCATCAATTAGAGAACTAAAACACACCCTTCCTAGAAAGAATGAGCTTGTGGCCTCTGCCCTCTGTCCATGTCCTTGTTAGAAAAGAATGAGCTTGTGTCCTGGTCCATGTCCATGCGGCTCCATGTGTCCAGGTCCCGCTCACTCTATCTGCTGAACGCAGATGGTGGACAGTCTCACCCCATAGCTGCTCGCGTGCGCGTAGTGCTGCTCGCTATCATCTGCCCACCAGCAGCGGTAGCTGGGTCTTGCCTACTACCGCGGTCGATGCGAGCACCATATGGAGTGCGGCACTACTACGGTCTCCACCACGGTTGCGGCCGCGCAGGCATCGGAGCGCCGCCACAGCACGGGCCTGGCGCATCGCCCGGACGAGCTTCAGGAGCCGGTACGGTGCAGCGCCGCGGCCAGGCGCATATGGTGAGCGGGCCGCCGCACCACTGCTCGTGCACCTCGTGGAGCACAGTCCAGCAATCCGGTGAGAGCGGACAAGCTTTATTTGCGGCAGTGCAGGCGCGCGCAAACGCGCAGCTGTCCAACTGTGTGGGTAGCCTGCAGAGATTGAGATGGCGGCGCCCGCTCGTGGAGGCGAGTAGCACGGAGCACGCCTTGCCTCCTGCGCACATCGCGTCGAAGTATCAGCAGGTTCTCCACTCCATGTTTGCATCTTGTTTCTTGTGTAGTTCACGAGGAGCATGCATGGGTGCGTCGTCGGCCATGACTCCGTAAGATGCCTTGAGCCTTTGACGCAGAGACATGCCGACGGCCACCTACGTCGTCGGTCTACCTCGAGTAGTGCAGCATCAACCGGCGTTTGACATCGAGACGGGACACGGAGGCCATCCAACGTTGATCCAAATGGTTTCGGGTTCTCACCTTGTTCAGTGGAGTTTATACTCCCTCGTTGCCCACCCTCATTTTTATCCAAATGGTTTCTGTGAGTTCCAGCTTTGTTTTGTGTTCCATTCCATGCATGATTCCTAGTTTGCAGTGAACGAATTTCTCTAGCTGCCCGGCTTGCACGGCACCAGCATAACGCTGGCGAGGACAAGGCTAGGGGGATGAGACCATCGAGGACGCTCAGCCGTTGGTACGTGTGTTGGCGTGTTGATCGTGTGTCACTAATCCGCTGCCGCACTGGATGGGATTAGTGCTCATTTTTTTCTTACTTTGGCATGGGCATGTTCTTCTCTTCTGTCCAGTTGTAGTAGTGATAGCCTCTCGAGCACCAATTAATGGAGCTTGGGTTGATATATGCAATATTATGAGCTTGATCGGCGAGGGATGTTCAAGCTGTCTACTTTGTTTTTAAAGATCGGTTGGAGCATGCTTGAATGCCGTCTTATTATTAACATTACAAAATATCATGGCACTTCTGAAAAGTTTTTGTTAGATCTCCTTGTCGACTTAGGGGACTTGAATTAAGTTTGAAATTTTCCAGATACTGATGAGTAAGAGAAACCAATCGAGGACTAGAGTGCTAATCGATTTTGGGATGAGAGGCTTGGCACCAGCACACTGGGTCCTAAAGACTGCGTGCATGCATGAGCACACGGAACAAAAATTTAGGGAGCGGAAAAGCAAAATTTTCCTGAAGTTCAAATTCAAAAGATTCAAAGGTGAACGAAAAATGTAGCTAACATATCTATAACAACTATATAGGTAAGATCTACTACAAGTCATGGATAGATATGTTAAATCGAGAAGTTTCTCAACAAGTATTTCACGTTACCATCCACTATACGGCATGTCAATATCTATACGTCATTATTATCATGGACCATCTATTTATATCTTGTTTTTATGTGACTAATAGCATATTTGAGTAGCACCATAAAATTCTCAATTGTACATGTAGAATATCAATAATTTTAGAATGGTACACTCTCAACAAAATAACATGCTTTCATATATAATGTTGTTTACAAATGAATATTGTCATGTAATCACTTTAGTGTTTCTATTTTCACATTTCATCTTAAAATTTTATTTAAAATTCCGCAGAACGATCGTGGATGAGACCACGTGCAGCCGTCCGATATAGGGGATCCAAGATTGATGCTTGCCATGTGAACCTGCAAGTTCGCCATTGGGTCGAGGTGGTGAAAAGTGGGAAACTTTTGCATTGACTGCATGTAAAGAGAAGAAATGAACTGACACGGTGCTCTAAGTGAGATTTTAGTGAAAATTTAGTGAACTAAAAAGGGCCTAGTTGGAGATTAGCAACAACTAATCAAGAGAAAACTGCATTGCAGGTCAGAGCAACAGGAAAAGGCTGCATGCATGCATGGGTCCGTGCGCTCTCTTACACGCTAGCCGTAGGCATCGCATACATATTTTCTACGTATAGAGGACTGGAACATCAGCTATGTACATGAATTTTAGTACTAGGGTGTTATCCAGCGCGCCACTTACTTTCCAGCAGCGAAAATTTGAACTTTCAAACTGGTCATGCTATTTATAGTGATCTCAACAAAATTCCGCTCGTAATTTTCTCACCGGCGTTGTCATTTAGCTTTCTTTTTTTTCTCACCGGCGGTCACGCCTTCCTCAACTTCTCCACCCGGATGATTGCTGCAGTACGTCTGGTAGCCATGCCCCATGCATCTTCACCGTTCGTCAAGGAGTTCAGCTTGTCCTGAGCGCCCCCTGACCATCTGTTTGCTGGTGCATAAGGGTATTTAATTTTCTTTTTCATTCCTTCCTTCTCTTTCATTTTGTTGATTTATTCCAAGGGACGCTCCCATATGCCTATAAATGTTCGCCGTGTCCGCAAGGCCGCAAATACCTATAGAACTTCAAATGCGGCTTTTGTTTGAAATAAAATCAGGCACCTTTCATGTGAAACAAGAGGAATGATGATGCGAATGCGCTGTCACCATACAAAAGAGGAGTAGTAAAATCTGACCAGGGCTTTTAGCAAAAGGTCAGAAGAGGCTTAAACTATCATTTCATTTTAATTTTCAACTTGCGGCACTAGCCATGTGTTCAAATGGATAAAACCATAATCTCACCGACGGTTGTCGTAATATCATTTGAAATTGGGTGTGGCACTGGCACGTGCCGAAAAAGAATAAATCCCACGTGCACAATCATACTATATGATACTACAAGTGAATATATTTTGTAATGTATAAATGTTTTATTTTGTCCTCAACCAACACTGCATGCCTCGCTAGTCGCCATTCAAATAATCCACATGCACGGGATGACCGGACACGACCTGCATGGGGCCGGGGCAGAACGCATCTTTCATGCAGGAAACATGCAAAAGTTGAGGGCTGCAGCGTAGTGGTGAAAGTTTTGTATTGGAAAACTTGTGATGTTCACGGTCTGATGCGAAATTTTGGGGTGCAGAACTAGGGACATTATTATAACTATCATATCTTTTCATACTCTCTTCAATGTTGTCATGATTTTTTGACGAGCAACGCTGTGCCTATTTCATTGATAAGAAGGGAGTACAAGCGGGACCCGGCAATTAAATACAGGCGTATTACAGGGCAAGAGGAATAAGGTCCCCTCAGCGCAATCCATGCCGATGCCTCACATTTAATCGCCAGGTCGCATGATGCCTCAGAGAAAACCCTCCTATTTGCTCTCTCATCTCCCAGTTATTAGCGGTGGAACACTTCCTTGGTAAGTTCGCCATTGCTATGATGAATTTCCACCTGCGGGGCGGCGAGTGTTCGCCACTTACGGCTTCAATGTTGATCCCGCCACTCCGTGACCATGGTCCATATCCTGCGTGTGTAGCGGCAAATGTGGTGCGCGGTCTCCGCCGTTGACCTGCAAAGTGGGCAAGATGGGCATTGGTCACTCTCTGCACGCCCATCATGAGGGTTCACACTCTGTTTTGGAAGATCAGCGTGAAGAACCACAGCGGTGCCCAAGTTTTCAGATGATTGCTAGCGCTGGTTTGGCAATGCAGCCATTGAACTGGCGTTGTAAGCCGAGGCTGCGTGTACTCCCCATGCGATGTTGGGTCCATCCGATCTTCTTGGTCTTGATGTAGGATTGCGGTGCTAACCAGGTTCATAGGGTGACGTGCTCCACCATGTGCGCCAATGTGAACCCGTTCGGTGATCAAGGTCCTTTATGCAATTGTTGTCGTGCGGCGCCTACCTGATCCTCTTCTTTTTTGCTGTCTTGCTAAAAGTAGCGAACATATCCTTGCGTCCAGCAGAACAAGGTCTTCTGCCCGTTGCCCAAGGTGATCGGCCAGCTGCGAAGAGTCTGTCTCATTCGTCGCAGGCACCTCGGTGCCTACCCATGCTTTTCGCGAGGCCCATTCGTGCCCATCAACCATGAAGTCTTAGGGCTCTTCGAGTTGTTTAGGTCAAGGATGCGAGGCATTCATTGGAGCGATGTTTTGCCCAATTCACCTTGCATTTGCCTCCCATTAGCGCCTTGTCGCCCGCCCGGAGGAAGCGCTTTGAATGGTGTCGATGTTAAGCACTTCCTTAGTGGGCATAATCACGTCGGCTACCGTTTGGGAAGTTAGAACCGATTTGGTGAGGTGACACGCCCTTTCGTGAGGTTCCTCCCGTGCCGTAGCTTTCCGGTGCTTTATCAATGAGCGGTTGGAAGTCTAGCTGCGGGCGCTTGGTGAGCGAAGCCCGGATATTTTAGGGAAGTGTGCAGAAGGCGAGGCGGCGGTGTCCTCTATGTCAGCGTCACGGTGATAGTTGAGGCGGAGTTTTATGCAGATTGGTTTGCAGCCGGTCCTGCACCAAAATTCGGGAGCAGGTCTCGAATTTGGCGATCTGGCGGTCGGCAGGAAGATCACCACGTCATCCGTTGGAGACTCGATGGGCGCTCGACCCTAAAGCTCTTAACCCGCTCGTGGTGACATGCAGCGCTGCTCGGCGGTTCAATTGCCGGGATAAAAGCATCAGAGAGAGTGGGTCACCCTGCCGAAGTCCTCTACCGTGCTGGATGGGTGGGAGCGGAGGCGTTCGACGACTCGGTGGGCGAAGATAAGGTCGTGATCCAATTCGCCATCTTATGGGGAACCCTCTGGCATCATGGAGATAAGGTAGTCCCACGGCGAGTCGAGGCTTTGGAAATATCCTTTGAGGAGCAATGTTGGCGTTTTGGTGCGATGGAATTTCCGGACCAAGTTGCGGGCGTCTGAGGAGTTATCGTGGATGCTCCTCTTTTTAATGAAGGCACTCTGGCAAGGGGAGATGAGCTGTCCCAGGCGCGCTAATCGGCCGAGAATCTTGGTGATAATCTTTGCTATCGCGTGGATGAGACTTATAGGGGCACGAATGTCCTCCGCTCCCTCCTTTTCGGCGTGGATGATACTAGCCTTGTTAATCAAGTTGAGGTCGTTATGAGTCATAGACAGCATTGACCGCCGCCATAATGTCATGTTTTATGAGGTGCCAGCATTTGCGGAAAAGAGGCCCGTGAACCCATCCCCCGGCGCTTTGGTTGGTTGTCGGATCTGCCAGACTTCCTCCTCGGTAAAGGGTTGATCCAGGGATGAAAGGTCGCAGGATGGGAAGTGCAGGTCCGACCATGAGAAGTCACGCAGCGTTCGAGGTGGGTGGTTCATGATGTTTTCAAAATGTTGTTGTAAATGTTGTTGTATGAGCTGCTGTTTGTCGTGGGTGAAGACCCAACGTTCCCATTTTAAGCCGATGGATGAAGTTCTTCCGCGTCGGCCGTTGGCCCGTAGGTGAAAGAACCTAGTGTTGGCGTCACCTTCCCAAATATGTGTGATTCTGACGCACTGTTTTTTCCTTGCCTTCTATGACGAGCCATCCGGTACCGCTTCTTAAGTTTGGCTCGAGGACTCCGTCGAGTTCCGAAATCTTGCGCCTCATCTAGGCGGAGTATGACCTGCTGGGCCATGTGCAGCTTCTGCATGTTGTCAGATAGGAGGAGTTTGCCCATGTCTTGAGCTTTTTGCCGTTGAATAACTTGTGCCAGCACTGTGGAAGGGCTCGTGTGGGAGGTGGGCGCTCAAGCCTGCAGCACCATTTGCTCAAAATTTGGTAGACACGTCCAGAGGTTTTTGAATTTGAAAGGCGTCGAGCGGCGGTGGGCTTCGTGACCCGTCAAGAGGAGGGGGCAATGGTCTGAGTGGGAGGAGGAAAGGGCATGTAAGGTGCAGGATTCGAAGGTCATGTCCCAATTTTGGTTGCGAAGCGATCCAACCGAACAAGGGTTGGCGGCACTCGTTGCTCCAAGTGTACCTCCTATTTTGCAGCTTCAACTCCTTGAGCTCAGAAGTCGATTGCCCGACGGAAGTCTCTCATCAACCTCAAGTTCAGGTTCCTGTTGTTTTTATCACGCGCTTTGTAGATTAGATTAAAGTCGCCCAAGATTAGCCACCTCGTGTCGTCGCCCGGCTTAAGGCTACGCATATGCCGGAGGAATGAGTTCTTTTCAGCTCTTCTAGAGGGCCCGTTGAACTCCTATAGAACTTGAAGGTTTCATTCTTCAATATCTTTCTGTTTGTTTGAAGATACGTCATTGAAGCTATCATGCCTTGTTTAACGTTTTACCCTATGGATTAGGCACAGACCACAGTATGTAGCTGCCGCCGGCAATGCGCTCGTGCGTGCTTCATAGTGTAGACTGTGAGGTTTCTCCATCTTGTCACCCTGATGCTACCAAAGCTGGCATATATATCATGTGTCATGTCTCAACAACATCTTTTCATGCACTTTGAATACTTTTGTGTTTGAACTGCAGGAAAGTGTGCCTTATCGCTTACTATAAATTACTAAAGCAAACTTTTTGGGGTTCACTTTGACATGTTTTCCTGTGTCCCCCGTGATCCTCTTTTGGTGTCTTCAATTTTCAGTCAATGTTTGCGTGAAAAGAAATAGTGAAGTTGCAAATAAATAGTATTAAAATAGTGTTTTTGTGAGAGAATATGTGATGGATGTGATAGGTGAATAGTGCTTTTCATTATTACTTTGTGACTAAAAGAACAGGCCCTGAGAGGGGGATGGTCTGGCAAACATAAAGATTCTCGCGCAAATGTGGCCAACATAGATACTCCAAAAAGATGGCAGGATTCCTTTGAGGGGAAATAAAGTTATGGAGCCGGGTGCAGACTTGCCACCAGGCATCTATGCTAAGTAAAGGTGGGCCCAACAATATCATTAGGCATCTGTTTGCTGCAATGAGCTATGAGTTCCGCCACTTTCTACTCCGTATTCCAGATTACTGAGCTTATATCCACACCACGATCCGTCAAAGACATCCACAAAGACCAGGGCATCCGCATCTATTTATCTTAATTATGAATTTTATTTCATCCGGTGTCCATCCTTGTCGCATGTGGATAATGTGAGACGTGGACTGTCTACCAGCGGCTCAGCTCCGAAAGCCGGTTGTCGTAGCGCCGAGGAGACCATGGCACCCTGAGGGAAGTATGCTTTGGTTTTTTTAAACCATAAATATGTTTGGTTATTTGTACAAATTATGTGCTTAGGTAGTGTAGAATAAGACAAATAACCTGCATGAAGTCAGGTCAAAAGGCAAGTCAAATGGAATCGAGGCGGTGCTTTTTGAGCAGCGTGAATATAAGTCAGTGACCATGACCTTTCTATAAGCATATACGGAGTACCCTTTGTGGCCTTTCCATTCTGCCACCTGTGTAAAGCAATTTACTGAGTTTGGGTGTAAAGACATTTTGTGCCTGGAACACGTGATCAATTGAACGAAATTCAGATTAGGATCGTTTTTTATGCAAACTGAAGTTTCTATTTCAGTACGCTAACCGAAATTCTTCAAGTAGTAAACTGTTTTTTAAGAAACAAAGGGAATCACACAAACTATTTACATAGAAGACGACTTCTTGAAACAAATAATCAACATTCATTTATTTCTATTTGAGTACGCTAACCGAAAGAAAGCCGAAGAAGCCAAACAATTCTTCACAAAAATAATAATCACAATTCACACTACTACTGAATGATGGCTCATGGTTGTTCACATATCCTATCAAAAAATTTATGTATTATTCTCTAAAATCTCTCTTTCTATTCAGTTTGATCACGTCCAATTGCGTTTCTACTGCGAACACCCATGCTGAATTGCTGAGAGCCCTATATACATACTGACATTGTAAGAAAGGATGCCATCTTCGCAGCTGCAAATAAAATGAAATTTGCTAGCTCCATAAAAGAGGAAGAAAAACCAATGCAGAGATTGCGAGCTGGAGGCTGCAGCCTGCAAGCAACTAACAATGGATCCCAACCGAAATTCACAAGCTGCAATAGAATAAATGCAGAAAAAAAAAGAATACGATACTCTCTGTTCTCTCACTCTCCTGCAACATATTGAAGAAACAAGAGCTCGTGGTAGACCACATGCAAAGATCAAGAACCAACCGCTACTATACATGGCACAAAAGTTCGTATGGAAACATGATCAAAGAAGACAAAATGCTCATATCAGCAAGAACAGAGCACGGCCACTCAAACGGCAGGGAGCATGCATGATGGAACAGGGTGCTCATATCAGCAAGAACAGAGCAACCCCATCCACCATCCAGAAAAAAATAAAACCTTTCCAACATTCAACTGGTTAAAGAAGACAGATGCAAAGATCAGCGCATTCAAGATGGAGTGATAAGATCACCCTGTTCCTTCATGCATGTTCGCAATAGAGTGCCCGCAATCGCTGTCGACAAAGATGTTGTTTGCCTGTTGCTCGCGCCGTGTAGGTAGTGATGGGTGGGTGGTGGCATGTTCGACGTCGACGACAACTTCACCTTGGCAGCAGAGGCAACTGACCCCGCCTTGGGTGCTCTCGGCAAAGTGGAGCTTCCCCTTACTAAATCTCTCAACAGCCAATAATTAAAAACGAATTCAGGTCACCAAGCACATCACACCCTCCGCTAGCTAAAAAACACATGAACTGAAATCCAAACATCAAGTACTCACCTTTGTGTTTTGCTGGAAACCAGTTATACTCCGGAGATGCCAAGGAGAGACGGAACGGATGAGAGGGAGCTCCAGCAGCTGGTAGCCGCAGGGCAGTTAGTACTGCAGTCCCTGTCGCTCTGGCCGCCTGCACGAAATTGCTGAGGTTGCCGCTGCAACTTGAATATGAAGGAGATAATAGATGTAATAAGAGACGACGCAGGTGCCCCCTCCCCCGCTCGCCTGGGCCGCCGGTGCCGCCGGCCGGATCTCCCTGCTCCGGCAACCTCCACCCGAGCCGGCCACGGATCCGGCTTCCCCTCCTCGTCCTCTCTCCATCCATACCCTCTTCTCCCCTCCTCGTGCTGTGTGCGTGCAGATCGGCTCCGCCCTTCCGCCTCCCCCGCGTGGCCGGCCGCCATGGTGATCGGAGGCGAGGCGGCGGCGAGGCCTCCCTGCCCTCGGCCCCGCCCGCACGCTCCCTGGCCGTGACTCCGGCCGGTGGCGGCGCTCGCGCTCACAGGCGCCGCGCGCCCCGCCACCTCGGGCGTCGAGCCCTCCCACCGCCGCGGCCTCCCGCCGCGGCCCGCGTCCGGCGGGCGCCCTGCCGCCGCGCTCGGCCCTCGGTGGCGCCTCACGCCCGCCTTGGTCGGGCCGCCTGCCGGGCGGCCGCGGGCGGCCTGCCTCTGTGATCGGTTGGGGCGTGCGGGTGGCTCGGCTACTGCCCACCACCCGCCGCCGCAGGCCCCGGTGGCGGTCGGCCCGCCGGCCGCTCGGCTGACGGCAGCTTTGAGGACGGTCGGCCGCGGCTGGACCCCCTACCTCCCGAGGCGGCGGCCAGCCGGGCGCCCGCTGCTCGGTGCCGCCCCTCGTGAGGCTCCCTCCTCGTCTCGCTTCGACGAGTTGGACGATGGGCTCGCCACCACTGGTCGAGGCTGTCCCCTCCCCCTCGCCCCTACTACTCTCGGTCGCTCCTCTCCCTCCTACTGTTGGGCGGTAGACTCCTCTTCGGGGTGGCCGCGTGGGTGAGGTGGGCCCGCTCGCACCGCCCGCCGTCTGGGCCTCTCTCGCCACGGCCGCTGCGCCGCCCGGCCGGACGCGGTTGCCTCTCGCCCTCCGTGTCTTTGGAGGCGTGCGCTGGGCATGGCGGCAAGGTGCCACCCTCCACCTCCACCCCTCTGGCCGCGTCCTCTCCGCGAGCTGGGCGTCTTGCGGGGCTCGTCGGCTGCAAGGCGCCGCCTCTCCCTCCACCCCGTTGCTGCGCGTCCCAGGCGGCGGGCGGCACCGCTTGCCGCTTGTCTCTGCTGCAGGTGCTGGGGCGCGTTCTGCTGGGCAGGTGGATGGCGGCCCCTCGCCCCGTGCCCGGTCGTGCGGTGAGAGGTTGGGCCGAGCTCGGAGCCCGGCCCCTCCATTCCCTCCTTCAGGCCACAGGACCATGAGGCTTGGGCTCCTCCGCCTCGGCTCGTACTCCCGGTGGCGCGGTCGCTCCCTCCCCACCTTCTCGGAGCAGTGCGGACGGGGCATCCGGTGCCCGGCGCCCCTCCCGCCTCGCACCCGTCTCGGTCGCTCCTCGTGCTCCGCCACAGTCGCTCTGCTGCTGCCGAGTTTTCGTCGGCGGTGCGTCGCTGCGCTGAGGATCTGAAGCGGCCATCGCCCCTCCTCCACCGCCTCCGCCCCTCCCGTCGGTCGCCAAGGCGGGGCAGCCGTCTTGGCGTCTGGCAGCCCAGCGGCCGTGTGCCGTCTTGGGGGCCGTGGCCGCCACCGCCTCCGGCAGCCACGCCCGAGGCCGGGTGGGCGCCGGCGGCTTCGTCGAGTGCGGTCGCGCGGCTGCGTCGCCGGATGCGCCTCGCCGCCTCCGCCTCCGTCCCCCGGATCTCGGTGGGGAAATACTTCAAGCTGCTTTGGGGAAGACCATCGCCGCCTCACGCCCTCACGCGCGTCGCGCTGCTTGGTGCCACCGGCTCGGACACCACGAGCTCGTGTGGGCGCCAGTTTGCACGGTGACGGTGGGCGCCGTCCATGTCCGGAGGTCGCACCCCTCCCCTGGTCGCCCGCCCGGCCAGCTCGCCCCACCTCGCGTTGCGCGAGGAAGGGCACCGCCACCTCGCCTCGCCGCCTCGGCGCGGCGGGAGGCGCGGGCGCCGCCCACAGAACCCCGTCGTCGCCACCGGCGTCCCGCGACCCTCCGCCTCCTCCGCCGGGCGTCGTCGCCCCTCCGGCGGCCGTGGCCGCCTCCACCGTCGCGGGTGGCCGCGTCGTGCCCCACCCGCGGCGCCTCGGGAGGAGGCGCCACCGCCGCCTCAGCGTGCGGGCGGGCGGGCGAGGTGGCACGCGCCACCTGCTCGCTTCCGGCGGGGCCTCGCTGTCCCGCTCGGTGCTGACCGCGGCCCGCCTGCGCCCCTCCTCGGCGCCCGGGCACCCTCGCGTCGCCCACAACTGGAGTCGTGCATCGTCACACGCATCCCAGATGTCGAGGCCAACGAGGTCGCTTTGGGCGCGCCACGGTCGCTATGGTCGCGGGCACTCGTCCGCCTCTCTCACGGCCGGACGTGGTCGCCTACCTCACCGGTCGCTTGGGCGTCCAGCCGGGGATGTACATGCCCTACCGCTACCACCCTGAGGACTTTCTCATCGTCTTCCGGCCAGGACTCCTCTGAGATGCTGCGGGTCCTTGAGCCCACCGGATGGGCCCTTCGCCTCACCTTCGCGGTGGCGGCGGCGGCGGTCGGCCAGCGATGCGCTACCGGTGCGGGTGGGCATCAAGGCGTGCCGCCACACGTGGTTGCGTACCACGCGCGACGTCCTCGGCTCCTCCTGTGCGGTCATCACTCTGGCTCCATGAGTCGGAGTCGAAGGCCAACCTCAAGGAGCTCATCGTCTGGCTGCATCGGCCACCGGACTTGATCCCAGTCACGGAAGGACATGCGGCACCGATCGAGTTCCCGAGTTGGGTGCCACCCACCCTGCCTCGCTTCTGCGGGCGGCGATCGACATCGTCGATATCATCGACACTCGAGCTCCCCGGTGGCGGTGCCCCACGCCGGGAGGGCGGATGGTGGCCCTTCTGGTACTTCTGGTCGCTCTTTTGCTCCTCACGCCGAGGCCCTCGGCGTCGGGGCGCTGTCGCGCCGTCGAGGACGAGGGGCCTCGCCCACGTCCGACGCAGGCGATGCAGTGCGCAGGGGGCGTGGACCCGCTGTGGGGTGCCCCACCTGCTCCTCCGCTGGTCCCTCCTCCCTCCTACCCCTCTTGGGCGCGGGCATTCACCGCCCACCTTGCGTCCCGCCTCGGTCGTCCTCGCCTCTCGCCGATCTTGCGTTCGCCGCTCCTGCCCCCCTCGCTCGGGCGGTGAGGCGGTGGCGGCCCCGCTCAAGCGGGCTTCCTCTGCCTCCTCTTGACTCCCGGTTGCGCGGCGCCTGCTGTAGAGTGCCCTGGCGGAGCACCTTCCTCCCGCCAGTCGGCGCCGCCCAGAGCTTCACCGGCGACCCGATGCTTCTTGGCGGCGCTTGGTCCTCTCTTCGCCGCTGTTATTGGCCGCCGCCGCCGGCCGTGGTGGCGGCCTCGACGCTGAGTCCCGACCAGCCGCCGCCCGCCAGTCGGCCACCGCCGGCCCGGAGCTGGTAGCCGATCGGCTTGGCGTCGCCCGGCTGTGCTGCTGCCCGCTGCCGCCGCGGCTTGCAGTGCGCCGCAGCTCGCCGCTGGCCGCCCGCCCGATCACCGCCATAGCACTGCTGCGGCCGCTGACGACCTGCCGGACGCGCCCGCCCGCCACGCCACCGCGGCGACCCGCCGGCTGCGGTTTTGTCGGTCTTGTAATGACCGCCGCGCGTGGGGAAAACTCTGTCTCCCTCGTGTGGTGCCGATGGCGGCGTCTTCCGCACTGCTCTCCCTGGCCGCCAGCCGATGACTCTTTGCACGGCTCTTCTCTCGTGGTCGCCCGCCTCGCTCCGGTCTATGCGCTTCCCGCCGAGTCGTGTCCCTCTACCCCTCGTCACTCGCCGGACGTCTCTCCGGTGGCCGCGGAGCTGTCTCCTCCCTCCCAGGCTCTCAGGTCGCGCTCCCTACCACACTTGTGGCCGGGGCCTTCTCGAGAGACCTCCGATCGGCCCAGTGGCGGACCTGCGCCTCTCTGCGGCCCGCCACCTCCGCCCGATTCAGGGGCTCGCGCCGTCGTCGAGGCACCGCCCGCCACTCGCCATGCTCCACCGCGGCGTCGCACGCGGTTTCAGGCGGGGCCCGAACAGTCACCGCCGCGGGCGGAACTCTGATCTCAGGCGTCGTTAGTCCGTGAGGCACCGGAGCTACGTTCGGCGCTACACAAGGCTCTTGTTGTAGGCACAGTCGGAGGAGCAACCTGCGAGCTATCAAACTCTTGGCGCCAGTCGAGGGGCTTCCGTGCTCGTCTTTGGAGGTGGATGTTTATTTTCGTGTTTAAATGGATGTAAACCTCGCTGTTTGAACGTCTGTGGGCTTAACCAACGCGGCTAGACGCCGGCCGGCGAGTTGGTAGCTTCCGAGCGTGTCTCTCTTCTTGGTCTGCAAGAGACTAAGCTCGCAGTTGTACCCCCTTCCCTCATGCTTGATATGTTAGGCCTCGACTTTGACTATGTTGCGTTTACGTGGGCTCCGCGGTGGCATTACGGTCACTTAGCGCAAAGACACCGGCTCGTCTCCTCCCCTCGCTGCACCACGTTACGGTGAAGGTCGCGCTGCTCTCCGCACCCTCTCAGTCCTCGTGGCTCTCGTCCGTTTACGGCCCGCAGTCCGATGCGGATAAAGTTTCCTTCCTCGCTGAGATTCGTACCCTGCGTCCGACGCTTTCTGGGCCCTAGGTTCTCTGCGGGGACTTTAACCTCATCTATCAGACGGCCGACAAGAACAATGGCCGCCTGTCGCGCAGAATGATGGGTCGCTTCCATCATTTCCTTAACGACCTTGAGCTTCTTGAGCTGCATCTCCAGGGACGTCTCTTCACCTGGAGCAACAAGAGGTCGCATCCCACTTTGGAGCGTATTGATAGAGTTTTTGTCTCCCGGTGATCGGGAGATTCTTTTCCTCCTCCGTCTTCAAGCGTCTCTTGAGGTGTTCCGATCATGCACCTCCTCCTCCTCCTTCTCGACTGTGGGTGCACTCCAAGAAATGCTTCACCTTCCGTGCCTTTTGGCCTAAGGTCGGCTTCTTGGACACCGTCAAGCGTCCGGTGGGCGCGCCCGATGTCGACCCCTCCATGATCGACCACCTCCTTCGCGAGACAGCGAAGGCGTTGGTAAAATGGAGCTCCAAGGCGATCGGTAGAATTCGCCTGCAGATTCAGATTGCCAAGGAGGTCATTTTCCGTCTTGTGGTCGACAGAATCACTCGCTCTCCCCTGAGGAGATTTCCTTACGGCGCTTCCTCAAACTACGCTACTTAGGCCTGACTTCGCTGCAGTGAATGATCGCTCGACAAAAGTCTAACCTCAGGTGGCTGCGTGAGGGGGACGCTAACACTAAACTTTTCCACCTCCATGCCAACCACCGCAGAAGGAAAATTTTCATCCCCTCCCTTTTGGTCGATGGTCGTCCAGTTTTTCGGGAAGAGGACAAGGCTAAAGCAGCCTTTGACTACTTCGACCGAATTCTGGGTACCCACCATGAGCGCTCCTACGCACTCCATTTTGAGGAACTGGGACTCCCGCGGCTGGACCTGGAGGACGTCGGTCTTCCCTTCTCGGAGTTCGAGGTCTGGGAGGTGATTAAAGACCTCCCGCTAGACAAGGCCCCAGCCCGATGGTTTCACGCAGGTCGCTTCTCGATCTTGCTGGTCGATCATCAGGGGTGATGTGCTGCGGGCGTTCAACACCCTCTCTGACATGGACTTCCGCAGCTTTCACCACCTGAACGGTGCTCTCCTCACACTCTTACCCAAAAACCGGACCGGCTCTTTCTTATTTCTGACCCATCAGTCTAATCCATAGCTTTGGAAAACTTTTTTCCAAAGCAGCTGCTAACCGCTTTGCCCCACACCTCTCTTCTCTAATCTCGCCCAACCAAAGTGCCTTCATCAAAGGTCGCCTCATCCATGATAACTTCCGCTACGTCCTTGGCACGGTGAGAGCTCTCTCTAGTCGAAAGCTCCCTAGGATCATGTTCAAAATTGATCTAGCCAAAGCTTTCGACTCGGTCGGCTGGGTTTTTCTTCTTGAGCTCCTTTCGGCGGTCGGCTGCCCTCGCAGATGGACCGATTGGATCTCGGTCATTCTGTCCACCGCTAGCACCCGGGTGTTGCTTAATGGTGCCCTTGGGCAGCGGATCTGCCACGGTCGAGGCCTGCGTCAGGGAGACCCCCTATCCCCCATGCTCTTTGTGCTGGTCATGGAATGCTTCCATGCCCTCTTCCGCAAGGCGGAATCCCGCAGTCTCCTTCTTGATCTAGGGAGGAGTGCTCCGCCTCTCTCTCTGCCGACGATGTGGTCGCCTTCTTCTCTCTGGTCGAGCTCGATCTGCCGGGTCGTCAAGGCGGTGTTGTCGCCTTCGAGAGCGCGGGCTGGCGGCAAACTACACCAAGAGCCGTGTCTACCCCATAAACCGCCTCGAGGATCACTTGTCTTTGGTCCGATCCATTCTCTCTGCACACGATCGCCGACTTCCCACACCTACCTTGGGGTACCCTTTCTATCAAGGTTACCCAAAGCGGATCTGCAGCCACCGGTCGATAAGGTCGCTAGGCGCCCGCCTCCCTTGGCGAGGCGGTCATGAGCCGCATGGCCGCCTTGTTCTTACCAAATCCACCCTCTCGCCATCCGGTTCACATTTCGATGGCGATTTCCATCTCCCTCGGCACTGCGCACGAAACCCTCATCCGTGGCTTCCTCCGTCCCAAGACAGGTGGCCTCGGGCGTCGCCGTCGTCGCTTGGGTGAACGTCACCTGCCCCACTCGCTGCGGAGGGCTCGGCCTGCCCAACCTTTGTGTCTTTGGTACCGCGTTGCGCCTCTGCTATGGTGTGGTGGCGAGGATGACCAGACAGACATGGGCGTTCCCGCTTCCCTGACCAGGCCACTCAGGCTTTTTTCAACGCCTCCATCTCCGTGGAGGTTGGGGACGGTACCCGTGCACTTTTCTGGGAGGATAGCTGGATCTCCGGGTGCTCTGTCAAATCCTTGGCGCCAAACCTCTGGGCCGCGGTCTCGCCAAGGGTGCGTTGATCCCACACTGTCGCTAAGGCCTTGCAGACGGGGGCGGCCGGGATCCGGTTGGGTTGCGATGTAACGCACGCCCGGACTGCGGTGGTCTTGCGACTTGTCATCCGGGACCTACTGCAGGAGGTCAGGCTCACGTCCGAACCTGACCGGTTCATCTGGAAGTGGTCGCCTAGCGGAGTTTACTCCTCGGCTTCGGCCTACTCCGCCCTCTTTCTTGGCCGCCGACATCCTGAGCACGCAGATCTGGAAGGTTCACATGCCGGGGAAGTGCAAGTTCTTCGCATGGCTGGTCTTGCACAGCTGTTGCTGGACGTCGGACAGGCTACACCGTCACGGGCTTAGGGACTCGGACACTTGCGCGCTTTGCGCCCGTGAATCAGGCTCTGGACCACCTGACGGTGGACTGTCTTCTCTCGAGAGACCTGGCTTTTGGCCCTCAGGCACATTCTCCTTCCGAGCCAGGCTCCGGATCGCCCGGTGAGGTTCGCAGGGTGGTGGTGCTCCGCCAGGAAGCAGGTCGCTAAAGCACGGAGGAAAGGATTCGGCTCCTTCGTTTGGCTGGTCGCTTTGGAGGGAGCGGAACAGGCGCGTTCATGACAAGGAGACTCTCATGCCGGTGGCGCTCGTTCCGGCGATCCTAGATGAGGCTAGGACCTGGGCGCGTGCGGGCTTCCTCCCGCTCGCTAGGTTGCTAGGTGTTCGCTCGGTGAGGGCGGTGTAATGTAATGCTCCCCCCTCTTTTCGTTAGGCCCTGTGCCTTGTTGTAAACTTAACCGGATGTTTTTTCTCCTCTCTTAATGAAAAACGTGCTTTGCACGTCTTAAAAAAAGAGACGGCTTGAGGACGAAGAGGTGCTCTGGCGGCAAGCCCCGGTTTGTATAATATTGAGAGGGAGGAGAGGAGAGAGGCTGACACGAGCAAAAAGGTAACAGAGCTTTGCTGGTTTGTCATTTCTCTTTTTATTCGAGGCCGCACATCACGGCGCTACTTTCTTAGATGTCAGTGCCTATAGAGGAAATACTAACCGCTGTGTAACGCCGTCGTGGGTGGTAGCTAGCCACGGTCGCACACCAATATTTTCACGCGTGTGTAACTACTCCTCCTCTATCCACCGTGAGAACCCAGATGTAATAATGCTAACGGGTATTTATTTGCATGCATGTAACCCGTTAGGGATGTATTATCCTTTTTCCCGGATCCAAACCATCGCATCGACTATTCGAAAAAAAAGTAACCGTGATCGGCTTATCAATCGGATATGACATGCAGATGCATGCATGCATCCTTCCGAAATTGAAGGATACGGAGAATTTTTCTATATTATTGTTATTTATTATTTTTTAATTGCACACCTAAAGGAACCTAACAAACCCGCTAACCTGATTAACTAGTGGGAGTAACTACACGCGGGTGTACATCATATATACATGCAAAAAAATCAAGATTTCATCATTCACTCTGATTTTTTTTTAATTTGATATAATTTTATCTATACAACAATTGTAGAAAAACTCGTATGAATTATAGAATTATTAGAATAGCATAGTTATAAATTAACTATAGTGTGAATTATTTTTTGTATTTTGAATAATAAAAATAAACCCATTTCACCAATTGAAAAGGCAAAGAATCATTTTCACCGATTTGAATAGTGAAAATATGAAAAACAATTTAAATTACTCTTGCATGTCAGCCTAAAGTTATCTTTTCATAAAAAACACTCAAAATTCAAGTTTGTACATCAAAGTTGTGCATGTGTTACTAAATAATGTGCAAATTAGAGTTTATTGTGCCCACCATTCTTCTTCCTTCTAGCTAAGGCAAAAAAATTTGACCGCATAGGGCCTCCAAAGATTATGGTCCTGAATTATATATGACTATATATTAGCACAACTGTAGAATGGGCGCCCCGCGTCCACATAGGACCTGAAATATTTAGGGTTCCTGAATCTTGTAATTGGGTTATGTAATTACACACTTGTGCAGTGAAAGGGTCTCTAACGTAGTGGTTAAAACATCTGAGTAGACCCAACACTCCAGCATGTCCGAGTTTGACTCCTCGTGCAGTGAAATAAACCAGTTTGGAATAATAATATAAAAAATAGGTAGGAGACTGAGTCTTGATCTTTCTCTTTTTTTACAATCTTACCATGTTTGAGTAAGCCTAGAATTATCGTTTCGTAGTTACTCTATCAAATAGGTAGACATCTATTCATTTCAAGTATCTTCAATCACTATGTGCTCGAGTAATAGGAAGTAAAAAGAAACAAAGAAACGTAAAAAGAAACAAAGACCAAAAGCAGCAGCTCAATCTAAAAAAGTATTCTTGGTAAATTTATTGTGAAAAAAACTTAGTTAATTATGAAAGGGTAACTTTTTCAGTAGAACATGAGTTACTTTATTGTTTGGTAATCCTATTACTACCTTTAGTAATGTTTTAGCACTAAATAGTTTGTATGTTATAAATGCTCATCCATTGCTGCGAGCATAAAAAATTCATATCGCACTAATACAAAAGCTGCATTCTCAATTCATATCGCACTAATACAAAAGCTGCATTCACTAGTTAATTATAGACAACGTATCATGTTCTTTATGTTCTTTATTGAAATCATTATGAGCTATAGTGTGAATTTTATACATTGTTGCGCTTGATCAAGATCCCCTGATGTTGCCATCGGCAGAGCACCAGATTATTCAAGAAGAAGGGAATATTTTGTTAGAAATCTAGGCATTATTCGGCATATTTTAATTTCAAAATTCAGCAAGTAATTCATGATGTAAAAAAGTGAAAACATGATAACAAAGTATGTGTTCGTGTTCATGATTAAATCACTATAAAGCATGATCAACACAAAGAACATCACAAGTTTTAGGATGTACCCAGGGGTGGGACCGTTGCGGGGCAGCAGCGGTGCGCCGTTACCAGCTAGATCAACCATGTTGATCATGGACTGGCCTGATTCGATGTAGTCGATCGAGAGTTGATGTAGCGAAGACGTTGTTGCAGTGCAGATGGCTGTCGGGATGTAGTCGTTAGCAGCGGGAGGAGGAAGAATGTTGAGCAGTCGCGCACTTGTTGCGCTACCCAAAAACCTGATTGCCTCGCACAATTCCCGAGCAGGAACTCTAGCGTGACGGGTTTCGGAGGCTCTGCTCTTCTAGCGACGTGTGCGCGCACGAAGTGGAATGGGGAAGTTCTATTTTTCAACTACTACCAAAGGTGAAAGTGTATCTTCTTTTATAGACACATGAATCCGTATAGGTCACCATGCACTCCGTATGGCTTTTATTTGTGCAACAGAAAACATTAACCATGCATGCACTCATGGCTTGCAACGCATGCACCAAGAGCAACGGAAGGAAATAGCATTTAGCGCATTAACCTTGCATGGTTTGCAATGTACATGCACCAATAACTCCAATGCTGCCAACGTTAATACATTTGCATGCACCTTATGACTTCCGTTGCATGCGTATTAGTCTCACCAGCCATTACATGGTTTTAATTCTGCATGCTACCATATATACACTTTACTCTCAGCATTGAAATGGACTTTTGAATTACGAATTAATTGTATTTATCAAAGAATAAATCTCAAATAAATCCAACAATCCCCACTGAATTCCAAAGGTACATGAAAAATGATATCTATTTCACGTAGCTTTGATATACCAGAGTTTTGATGAAGACTGTTAAGTTGAACATCCATCTAGAACAAGAGTTATGCTCAGTTGCAACTGAACAATGAACTATACCTTGAATTGACAGTTTTGTGCTAAGTGAGTTTCACTCATGTTCTTTTCTAGTACTAGGCTGTTGTAAACATCCCCGCAGTTTCGAGCGTATAAGTCATACTCCGAGCCTTTCATGAGTATCTAGAGATTACCCAATCTCATAGACCATGACCAGCAGTCAACTCATATAAGTGCAATCCTTGAAGATGTTCTGTAGGCCAACATCTTTATTCCGAAGAACCACTCGGATTACATTAAGGTTTTATCCAACCTGCCATACAGTGTAGAAGAGAAATGCACCATCTCTGGAATGAGCTTTATACAAAAGGTTCTCTTCTCATAGTCAAATAGTAGCTTGTTTCACCATTCTATTTCACGGGATCTCCGATCACATAGAACAGGTTACCACTACTGATCAACTTTCATGGGTCTCAAGCCCAAATCCATAGATGCATAATCTATCACATTATGTGAAAGAGCCTTTGTGAATTAGTCTGTCAGATTCTTAGCCGTATGAACATAGTCCAAGGCTATCACTCCGGAGTTTCTCAATTTTCTGACAGACTTCAACCGCCTCTTTACATGCCTCGGAGACTTCATGTTGTCCTTAGAACTGTTCACCTTAACAATCATCGTTTGATTATCACAGTTCATCAAGATAGTCGGTATTGGTTTCTCAACCACCGGCAAATCCATTAGGGGTTCACGAAGCCACTCAGCCTCAACAGTGGCGGTGTCTAATGCTGTGAGTTCTGCTTCTATTGTTGACCTCGTTAAGATGGTCTGCTTGCAAGACTTCCAAGAAACAGCGCCACCTCCAAGTGTGAACACATATCCACTTGTGGCTTTAAGTTCATCAGCATCAGAGATCCAGTTTGCATCACTATATCCCTCCGATACCTAGGGTACCCAGAATAGTGAATCCCATAGTCCATTGTGCCTATTAGATAGCGCATTACTCTTCCAAGAGCATACCAATGTTCATCTCCCGGATTTGAAACAAATCGGCTCAATTTGCTCACAGCAAACGAGATGTCAGGTCTCGTAGCACTAGCTAAGTACATCAACGAACCAATTATCTGAGAATATCTCAGCTGATCTCTCATTATCCTCTTATTCTTTTCCAGAATCATGCTAGCATCATGAGGCGTTGGAGCAGGTTTAGAGTCACTATAACCAAAGCGACTTAAAATCTTTTCCACATAGTGGGAGTGCGAGAGAGTCACCCCACCATTGCCTTCTCTTACTAGTTTTATATTAAGGATAACATCAGCCTCTCCCAAATCTTTCATTTCAAAATTTTGAGACAAATAGTCTTTAACTTCCTTAATCACATTAAGATTTGTCCCAAAAATCAATATGTCATCCACATACAAACACAAGATCACTCCTTCACCTTTACCATATCGATAGTACACACACTTATCAACTTCATTCACAACAAAGCCGGATGTCAAAGTTTGATCAAACTTCTCATGCCATTGCTTGGCGCTTGCTTGAGGCCATATAAAGACTTCACTAACTTACATACCATTCCTTCTTGATCTTTTGTTACAAATCCATCAGGCTGATCCATATAGATCTCCTCTTCCAACTCTCCATTCAGAAAAGTTGTCTTAACGTCCATCTGATGAACGAGAAGACCATGAGAGGCTGCCAAAGAGAGTAACACTCGAATAGTGGTCAATCGAGCAACTGGTGAGTATGTATCAAAGAAGTCCTCTCCTTCTTTTTGTGTGTAGCCCTTAGCCACAAGCCTCGCCTTGTACTTTTCAATAGTACCATCGGCCTCGCTTTTCTTGAACACCCATTTGCATCCTACAGGTTTGCATCCATACGGACGTTCAACGACTTCCCAAGTACCATTAGACATAATAGAATCCATCTCACTCCTTACTGCTTCCTTCCAATAGTCGATCGAGATGAAAATGCTTCTTCAATGGTCTTAGGTGTGTCATCCACGAGGTATACAATGAAATCATCACCAAAAGACTTTGCAGCCCTTTGTCTCTTGCTCTTTCTGAGAGCTTCATTGTTATCCTCCTCAGTGTGTTCCACATATGTTGGTTCAGTGTGTTCTATCAAAACAGTAGGTTCTTTAATAATAGACATATCTTGACTAGACGTTCTAGATTCCTCTCTCATAGGAAATATGTTCTCAAAAAATGTAGCACCTCTAGACTCCATTATTGTACCAACATGCATGTCAGGTACTTCAGATTTTACTATTAAAAATCTATAACCCACACTGTGAAAAGCATAACCAAGAAAGACACAATCCACGGTTTTTGGTCCAAGCTTATGTTTCTTGATTATTGGCACATTGACCTTTGCCAAACAACCCCAAGTCCGTAAGTAAGAAAGTGATAGTCTTTTCTTTTTTCCATTCCTCAAATGGTGTTTTACCTTTGTTCTTAGTAGGGACACGATTCAGGACATGACAAGCAGTCAATATAGCCTCACCCCACCATTTCTTGGAAAGAGTCGCTGTGTCTAACATGGCGTTAACCAAATCAGTTAGAGTGCGGTTCTTTCTTTCGGCCACTCCATTTGATTGAGGTGAATAGGGAGGCGTCCTCTCATGAATAATTCCATGTTCCTCACGGTAAGCAGTAAAAGCATTAGAAAAGTACTCTCCACCACGATCCGACCTTAAACGTTTAATCTCTCTTAAGTTGGTTTTCAACTTCAGCTTTATAGACTTGAAAATAGTGTAATGCTTCATCTTTAGATTTCAACAAGTAAATATAGCAAAATCTAGTGCAATCATCTATTAAGGTCATGAAATACTTTTTACCACCTTTTGTCAACACACCATTCATTTCGCATAGATCTGAATGAATAAGTTCTAGAGGTGCCAAGTTCCTCGCCTCTGCAACCATGTGAGGCTTGCGAGTTTGTTTAGATTCAACACATACATGGCACTTTGAACCTTTGACTAAAGTGAATTTAGGAATTAAACTCAGATTTGCTAGCCGCATCATACAACCGAAATTAACATGACAAAGTCATGAATGCCAAACATTAGACTCATCATTATCATTAACCACATGGTTCACAATTCCATTACACTCATCAGACAAAGAAAAGCGGAACAAGCCTCCGCTATCATAATCTTTACCCACAAAAGTCCCATACTTTGAAAGTACACATTTATTGGATTCAAAAACTAACTTAAAACCATCTCTACATAGTAGAGACCCGCTGACTAAATTCTTTTTGATAGTAGGGACATGCTGGACGTTCTTCAATCGCAAGGTCATTCTCGAAGTAAGTTTCAGATCGACCGTACCGACACCAAGAGCACGCGCATGCGACCCATTTCCCATCAACAAGGAGGTAGTCCCGCCGACCTGATAAGAAGAAAACAAGGAAACATCAGCCCACACATGAATATTAGCTCCTGTATCAATCCACCACTCAGGTGAACTACAAACTGAAAGAACTGTAGGTAAATAATTACCATACCCCGATGTTCCTACAGCTGTCTCGCTAATAACCATGTTTGCTATTTTTCCAGCGCCTTTGCGATCTAGGCACTTTCTAGCAAAGTGTCCAGGTTGACCGCACACATAGCAGTTACCATCGTTCTTCTTCTTCTTCTTAAAGGTGGTTGTCTGTTTAGTCTTTGCAACATTTTCAGGCTTATTGTGTTTTTTCTTGCCATGGGAGTTGTTGAAATTATTTTTCTTCTGCACAAAATTTGCACTAGAAGCTCCAACAATTTCCTTGCCGCGAGTATCTTTCGCCCTCACCTTTTCTTCAACATCCAAAGAGCCAATCAGATCAGCAACACTGAACAATGTCTCTTATGTTTTAGAGAAGTGGCAAAATCCCTCCAAGAAGGTGGTAACTTGGAAATAATACTTCCAGCCACAAACTTGTCGGGCAACTCGTACTTAAAACCTTTGAGCTCCTTTGCAAGCGTATGTATCTCATGAGCTTGTTCCACTACAGGACGGTCATCAACCATCTTATAGTCACTGAACTTCTCCTTGACATACAATTCGCTCCCAGCATCGGTAGCAACGAAATTGGCCTCAAGCGCATCCCACAACTCTTTGCCTATTGTTTTAGACAGATAAAAATCTACTAGATGATCAGCAAGAACGGAAATCACGGCACCACGAAATAGGTTATCGGCCGCCTCAAAAGCTTCCCCCTCCTCTGGGGAAAACTGATCGGACTTCCCCTGCGTGACGTGAATCACGTGCATAGCAGTCAACCAGAGAATCATCTTATTCTGCCAACACTTGAAATTGGCACCATAAAAAATATTCGGTTTGAGCGACGCAGCAAAACCAGTAACCGAAAGCCTAACAAAATCAGGTTTTTGGATTGTTAGAAATCTAGGCATTATTCGGCATATTTTAATTCCAAAATTCAGCAAGTAATTCATGATGTAAAAGAGTGAAAACATGATAACAAAGCATGTGTTCGTGTTCATGATTAAATCGCTATAAAGCATGATCAACACAAAGAACATCACAAGTTTTAGGATGTACCCAGGGGCGGGACCGCGTTGCGGGGCGCGGGTGCGCCATTACCTAGATCAACCATGTTGATCGTGGGATGCGATTCGATGTAGTCGATCGAGAGTTGATGCAACGAAGACGTTGTTGCAGTGCAGATGGCCGTCAGGATGTAGTCGTTAGCAGCGGAGGGAGGAAGAATGTTGAGCGGTTGCGCACTTGTTGCACTACCCAAAACCCTGATTGCCTCGCTATTCCCGAGAGGAACTCCAGCTGACGTGTCGCCGCACGAAGTGGAATGGGAAGTTCTATTTTTCAGCTACTACCAAAGGTGAAAGTGTATCTTCTTTTATAGACACATGAATGCAGAAGGTCACCCTGCACTCCGTATGGCTTTTATTTGTGCAACGGAAAACATTAACCATCAGTGACGGATCCAGAAAAATTTTTAGGGGGGCTGAACTATAAAGCTATATCCACATAACACCACCATAACCCCTCATAATTGACAGATATAATAGTTTAAAGTAGTCTTGTATAGTGATATATATTAAACCATTGAGGAATGATGAAAATCATAAAATACATCATGGAAAATAAAGGTTGCAATTTATCGATAACAAAAGGTAAAAGGCCAAATCACGAACCAAGAGACGACACGTGACAGTGACACTCATTATTCATCTGAGGAAGGAACTTGCACCTGCACATATTGGCATAAAGTTAATTGATTGATCAAATATACATGGATTTCAAAATTATTAATTTTCACTTTAATTTAGAAGAGAAATATTAGTTTAGAAGAGAATAGAGCATACTATTACTTTTCTGGGCAACTGCATACGACGTGGTTTCATCTCTTGAAACCGCTTTTTGATCTTTTCGATATCAATCAGTCTAAATATCTCCTTCTCACAATAGCATATCATCAGGTCATTGAGCCATTCATCACCCATTTTACTTTGCAAATCTGTCTTTATAATGGACATGGCTGAAAATATCCTCTCAACTGAAGCTGTTGCCACTGGAAGTATCAATATTAGCTCAATGAGATGATAAACCAATTTATAATGATTGCTCATACCAGTCTTGACCATAAGTTCAGCAACTTTTCCAAGTTCAGTGCAACCAAGAAAATCTGGAGTTCTTCTGGCACGGTTTACAAAC
Organism: Cenchrus purpureus; assembly: GCA_022644695.1. Lineage (NCBI taxonomy): Eukaryota > Viridiplantae > Streptophyta > Magnoliopsida > Poales > Poaceae > Cenchrus > Cenchrus purpureus. The sequence goes on from CP053464.1 coordinate 118,947,409, forward strand.
TGTCTAAGTTGATTTGGCAAAAGAGAGAGGTCACCAATATCAAAATCCTCAGCATAAATTTCAGCAAGCCTCACAAGTTTCTCCACATGAAAATTAGAGAAGGAGTTTCTTGGGTTAAAGGCAGCCATACATACTAATAATTCTAAACTAATTTCCATAAGAATTGATTGGTTTGCGATTTCCAGGGTCGGCAATCATGATTGACTGACTAAACTCTACCCTAGGTTTCTTTGGTTGACTTGGACCCTCATTAGCATTTGGAGTACTTGATCCAGTACCACTACCACTATCAGTTGGAAAGTAGTTGAGCAAAGTTCTTTTCGACATACTAAAATTATGAAAATTGAATCAAAATCAAATATTCCATCATACATTCATTCGATTACGGATTCAATTTTGCATTTTTTCTGTAAAAAATCACCTGATTAGGTTGGCGTCGTGCCTGGCCTGGGCCTCTGGCTATGGGCCTCCACTCGGCGCTCGGCTCGGCTGCGCACTTCGTCTGCGCCCCATGGCGCTGCGCGCTTTCGCGCCCCTACCGCCCGGCGAAGGCACGGTGGCACGGCGCCTGCGCCCGCCTCTCGGCCTCAAGCCCTCAATGCGCGCCCGCCGCCCACTGCATACTTAGCTCCGCCGCCCACAGCCTACGCCGCGCTAAGGAGACCGTAGCCACCGAGGAACTGCCGAGGAGGCGAGGGTCGAGGGAGATTGGGGAGCCGCCGAGCCGGGATGCGACGGACGAGACGCCTGGGAAATTGGATAGGGTTTCTGGTTCCTCTGTTTGCTTTGATGGGCTTTGGGCTTTGAGAGAGATGTGGCCCAACAAGTGAAGTGAAATACGTGTTTTTCCTCTCTACCTTCAGCCCTCCTATTATCGTGCACTCTGTACAATTTTTCTGAAGGCTACGGTGGCTCCACTTGCCCGCCGTAGGCCCCCGCCCCCACCGTTCCCTCCGTCCCTGTTAACCATGTATGCACTCATGGCTTGCAACGCATGCACCAAGAGCAACGGAAGCAAATAGCATTTAGCGCATTAACCTTGCATGGTTTGCAATGTACATGCACCAATAGCTCCAATGTTGCCAACGTTAATACATTTGTATGCACCTTATGACTTCCGTTGCATGTGTATTAGTCTCACCAGCCATTACATGGTTTTAATTCTGCATGCTACCATATATACACTTTATTCTCAGCATTGAAATGGACTTTTGGAATTCACGAATTAATTGTATTTATCAAAGAATAAATATCAAATAAATCCAACATATTTTAGCAGCATTAGTCATTAGCCAAACAAATGAAGGGCAGGATGTAGACAGAAATTTCTGAAAAGGAATTAGAAACAACAATTGCTTGGAACATCATATGGACAGACAAAAGAAATAGCGACTCGTCAGAGCTGGCTAGTCGTCTCTGTTTAGACTCGATCTGGAAATTACACTCCTCATGTTCCCAATTTGGGAGTGTTAAGATTTTTTGAAATCGTGTTCAACGGGGATTTCAGGCCCAGTTGCGAACTTGCGAGTGAGCTAGTATTTCCTATGAATTCCGTGTTGGATATATTTGGTTGACCTCGGTCACCAACTAACGCGAGAGAGAGGGGGCGCCCTGACGCCCTATCCTCTGCATCGTCCCCAACGGATTAAGCGCCCCATCCTCTGCATCGCCCCCAACGGATTAAGTCCATTTTTGTTGTGATCGGGAGGCAAAACCTAAGCCACTTTGGGCTTGGCCCCTTGCCTACAGCGCCACCTATATAAGAGATGGAAAGCCCCCTAGCCGTGATCGGGAGGCAAAACCTAAGCCACTTTGGGCTTGGCCCCTTGCCTACAGCGCCACCTATATAAGAGATGGAAAGCCCCCTAGGTAATCTGATCTAATCCATGAGTTTCCCCCGGAACTCATCTACCGATTGTTGAGGGCGCTGGAAGGCTCGGAAGCTCAAGTCCCTATCTGAGGCAGCACCGACGGCGACCAGAAGGCCACCGCTACACAGAGGAGCTGCACTTCTCCGGTCCCGACGTCGCCCACGCCGTCTACCTCAACACCTCTACACCAAGTTAGACCGACGGGATGGACAACACCACCGCTGGTATAAGATTCATCTAACTCATGTTTCCGCATTAATTAAGTTCTAGGTGTGATCTATTCTAGACTAGTGATCCTGGTTAGTTTAAGTTTATATCTAAGTATCGTTAATCATCACAATTTGATCTAACAATTGGTATCAGTCGCCTAGATTGAACCCTTAAGCCCTCTGTTTAAGTTCGGTTCAATCCAAGATAAGGTGTATATTAAGTTTTAGTTCATGTTTGAGTTAAGATAAGTCATGATTAGTTGCTTACATGCTTAGATTAGTCAAGTTTTAATTTAAATTTCATGTTTTAGCTTTCTGAATTCATGTTTAGGGTTTCGGTTAGTAGATCAAATGCCTAAGTTTTCGTCAGTCAGTAAGTTAGCACCCGTACTAAGAAGCAATTAGAAGGAGGGGATGCAAATCTCAGATCAAATAAGAAATCCCGTGCTTTTCTCCAAACCCTAGATCTACACCGAAACCCTAACCCTAACCCTAAGTAAGAAGGCCTACCTGGTCTCGGCGGCCATGCATGGCATCAGCTCGCCTTGCGCGACCGCCATCTCCGAGCTCCGGCGAGCTCCGGTGCCCCACCCTTGCACGCGACATCGGTTTCCGGGGCCGGCGCCACACTCAGATGCGCATGTGCGCCTTCGCGGTGTGCACGACGTGCTCCCCGAGGTGGCGCATCAGCTTGCGTTGCCGTCGGCCATGGAGCCCCGGCGGAGCACCTCCACGGGCCGCACGCGAGACGCACGCGGTGCCGCAGAGGAGGCCCACGGAGCTCCGGCTCAGTCGCGGAGTGGCCTTGGTCTCCGGATCTCGGCCCTCTGCTCGCCGGAAGTGGTGGAGAAGGGGAAAGCGCCGCCACCCGCCATGAGAACCCCGGCGGAGCTCCTCGACGGGACGCACGCGAAACGCACGCGCCGCCGCCGAGAAGCCACGCGGTACTCCGGCAGTGAGGGGGTTTTCAGTCTGGGCCCTACCTCACCGGACATGGGAGAGGAGCAGGCCGTCGCCGTCCGTCTGCCGCTGTCAGCTACCAGATGGCCGGGACGGGGAGGGAGAAACTGAATTAGGGTCCCCCCCCGACCGTTTTGGCCTTTTAAGCGGCGCGCTCGCCGTCAGCCCTCGGATGAGGTGAACGGCTGAGATCAAGGCGGGCGAAGGCACGGCGACGAGCTGGGCCAATTTGGCGGCCCAGTCGTTGGCTGCTGGGCCTAATTGCCTCTAGGCCGTTTTAAGCTGCCCACGAGCCACGCATAAGCAGGCCGCGTCGAGTCGTTGCGCCCACGAGTCGCCAGCCAAGCCCCCGCTGAGCTGTCGTGACATGAGTGTCAGACCGAGGCGTGGGCTGGGCTGCATGCTAAGCCGGGTTGTTTTTGTTAAGTTGGGCCGCGCGCACTAATAGGCTATTTTGGGCCCAATTCAGTTTTCGGACTGAATTAAGTTGTATCATTTTATTTTAGTTTTCAATATTTCTCAGATTAAGTTGCTATTACTTCCTATTTTATGTTGAGTCATTAATTGCACAAGTCATATTAATTTAAGTGGTTGATGTTCATGTCATTATACTGAAAAGTTAAATTTAAATCCACCACTATGCTCTGAGATGCCTCTAAATAAATGGAACCAACGAGAAGTTTATTTAGAGTAAACTTGTGATTAATTTGGATCAACGTTGTTTTAATCACGAGTCTTAAGACAAATTCGTTTGTTTTTCCCCAGCGGTGATGCAAATTGAAATTTGATCGTGAGACAATGGAACCAACGTGGGGTTAT